>RJWJ010000724.1:0-83875 GCA_004363605.1 Indri indri
GCCAGTGGGACATTTAGGCCATCAGAGACTTGATAAATGCTTGCAGTTTAGGGGCTTTCCTCTTGGAATGCTTTCACGTGGAAGTCAAGTGCTTTGTTAGAAAGAAACTCAGGCTAGACAAACGATGCGTGGCCACAAGGAGAGAAACCCTTGGGGATTAGAAGTCAGTCACCTTGGATATTCCCTCCCTAGTCATTTCATGAGTGACCTCAGTACATTCCAAATGGAGCAGAAGAACTGTGTATATGAACGCATTCAACTCCCAGAATTGCGAGAAATAATAAATCATTGTTGTTTTAAGTCACTATGTTTTGGGGTGGTCTGTTACACAGCTATAGACAACACATTCTAACCACTTTTCTCTAAAACTCTTCAGCTTAAAAATAGGAATGGAAACATCTGCCCCACCCACCTTAGAGGGCTTGTATGAATATGAAATGAGTTAATAAACGTGAGGTCGTCTTCCTGTTTGTTAGTGAGCTAGTATGACTAAACACTGTGGTTATATCTACATGTGCAAACTGGTTTGACTCTTTTGACAGACTTGACCAGTCACATCAATCTTGTCAGAAAAAAAAATCTTACAATTCGATTTTTGACTGACTTGATTATTGTTTTGACCCCTCTGACTTTTTTTTTTTTTTTTTTTTTTTTGCTCAAGTTCAACTTTTTTTTAACTGAATAACTTGACTTAGCCAGTTTAGTCAGTCAAAATAATGAAAACAGTTTGGGTAGATAGAAACAGTCTGTGTGTGATATTTTCCTCTTATTTAACTTTACTGGAAAATTATGTGACAGAGGGGCATATATGCATAGCAAATATAGGTATAAACTTTGACTTATAACTACCCGTTTCAAATCACTGTATAGATTATACCAGCATTTGTTTGGTAACAGGAAAAAATATAGTTAGTTTTTATTTCCCAATGGCATGCTACATTATAAGTCCATTAGCAGTTGCATATGCTATTGCTGTAATTCTAATAACTGCCATATATTATTATGGCAATAATAATGTAATTCTTATAGTATACAATATGTAATTTATTGAACGTTGCTGGAATTTATTTTTAAATTATAAATTTGGCTTGCTTTTCAGCACTAGAACTCCCTATGTCCTGCTTTGGGAGTTTAGTCATATTCCTTTTGTTTGAATAAGCTGTCACAAGCGTATGTTTGAGACGAGTGCACGCAAGAGAATGTTGAAGCTTGGCAGTCATTAAAGTCCTGGGTTAGGAGTGAAGTGAATGATTGGAATGCGGGTTGAGTAGGTCCATTCATATATGTCATATTGATACTACCAGAGCTGCTGACTAGGTGATTCAAATATAAGCCACCGTTATTGGAGTATTCGTAGATATTCTATGGTGCTTAAGGTTATGACAGATGAAGCTTTCCTTATGAATTGTCAAAAGGATCACAAACCCCTCACCTGCTTCTATTTCTGTCACCAGCAGCTTGCTTGCTTTTAAAATTTTTTTTCCTTCTAATGCCCTTTGACTATAGTTCTTCAGAATTCTATAACACATTACAAAAAACTATGCAAAAAGCTCTTGACTTTGCTCACCTGCTCACCAACAGGAAGGATTCTAAACTATTCCAAGAAGATAAGTGTCTATGTTTTGTTTTGGGGGGGGGGGTCTAAATAAAAATCAAACACAAATTTAATACTTGTTTCAATCTCTTTAACTTGTTTCATGAAGTTCTTTTGATTTATTACCTAAATATATTCTAACATAATTTAAATCTGTTTCTTCAATAGTTACAACTAAAATACTTCAAATGGCAGTCCAAATATAATCACTTTGTTCAGTATAATACAAATCCGTCTTACTGTGTTTAAGCCAATTTACTTCAATGTTGGAAAAAGAAACCCACCATGGGCCCTGAGTGTGCCTTCACATTCTTACTCGTGCACCAGATTGCAAGCCCCACCTGACCTCTGATCCTAGTCCCTTTTATCACTAGTCACGTAGGGAATTTATACTTCAAGGCTGACTATCATACAGCTCCCTTCGTTTTTTTCTTCTTCATTAAAAACAAACAAAAAAAAAAACTCACCTTCAATTTAGAGTTTCCTAATACTAACCCTATCACTTAGTTGTCTCTTCTCTAGATCTTTTCTAAAATGTTAATATCCCTCTTGAGTGAGTTAAGGAGTGCAAAATTGACTCTTAGTAGAGCCTAATCAACATTCAGCATTGACGCGTGGACTAGTATCTCCGTCAGTTTACATTCCCGTTCATGCTTGTTCAAGTCAATGCTGTTTGTTTATTCTTTCATTCATTCTTTCTTTCCTTGGCCAGTTTTACTTATTCTTTCATTTATTCAACAAATATGAACTGAGTGCCTATGCACTCAATAGCTAACCTATAGTTATACAAAGTACATTGGACATGACTCCTAATTTTGGACATCTTGTAGCTCTCAAAGCTAGTCAATATGCAAATCAAATGTCCTCTGCACCCTGTCTGCTGTGGGTAGAAAAGATAGACCAGATCATAAAGGGCCTGAATGCCAGAATGTGGAGGTGGAAGTACCTGCTAAAGACTAAAATTTTGGAGTAGATATATTCAGAATGGTTTATTTGATAGAAATGTATAGAATTGATTAAATAATGGAGAAATAATAAGCAGAGTCTCTTTCAAGAGGCTATGATAACAAAAATCCACACTTCCTAATTTGAGGCCAGATATGTTCTGGATTCAGAATTTCCCAGGTTTTAGAAAGGTGCTACAAGGCATATACCATATACTAGATAACACTGGGGTATAGAGAAGCTCTCTGTAGTCAAACATTCTCAATATTTCTTCAGATAAATTCAAACAAAATATTATAAATGATGTCTACAAAAATCATGTCAGCTCATGTCACAAATTGTTTAAAAAACAAAAAGTTTGGATTATCAGAGTTTGAGTTTCAGAACTACAGGTAAGGATCTATGGACATCTGGCCTGGCCTAGAGGAAATATGTCCATGAATTAGTGCAGTAATGATGAAGAATGGATATAAGGAATATCACAGAGGTAGCACTGGGTGCTTGTCGTTTTGTTACATATTATGTACAAAAAGAAATGTGACAACAACAACTCTGATGTTTTGAGTTTGGGTAGCTGGGAGGGTGGCGGTGTGTGTCATTAACAGAACAGAAGGGACTCAGGAGGAGGGGACTGCTTGGTAAGAGATGGAGGAGGAGGGAGATGATGATTAATTCAACTCGAAATATACAAATCTCCAGGACATTATGAACCTGACTGAAATTAGCATGATTAAAGGTGCCTCTCATGGTGTTTTGGTGAGGATGTGATGGGGAACTAAATTAGAAATCAGTAGCCTTTTCGCATAGAACATATTTTATTAATCAAATTTGAAAGCTGAATCCATCCAACCTAAGAAGTCATCCTAGACTCTAAGAAAATGGTACAAATGTGGATGGTATTCTAAAATTGGAAAGAAATTTGAAAGAGAATACATAAATTTCACAATTCTACCTGGATTAAAATGGAGCTATTTTAATATATTTCTGCAAAGCTACTTGTGACAGTAAATAAAGGCTTATGGCTCAGTTATAAAAACTATCTGGCCCATTTTGGGGTAATAACTAAAGATCAGATCAGTAACTTAATCATTTGTATGAGCTAGCAAGAGGCTGAACCTACAAATACCACATTTTTAAACAGGAGTGAAGTATGGCTTAAAATTATCAGAAAAATATTTGTCTTAACTCTCATGTACATTTCTAGGAATGTAGTTGTAATCTTATAATTATTCACATCTGCAAAGAAATATTGATAAAACGCTGTTTAGCTTATATGACATAGTTACCAAGAAACATTCCAAATTTTGTTGATTTTTTTCATGTCAGTCAATATGTTCCAAATGGTTCACTTCTCTCACCACTGTCTATTTAAAAAGTCCCTTGGTGGAGGTGAATGGCAATATCTCAGGTCTGTAGGAACCGACCTTATCAAATTATACCACTGGATCCTCTTTTCAACAGCCCTCTTGCTATCTAGAAGCCATTATTTCCTTTTCTGCCTTTACATAGAGGTACACCTTCAACTGTGAATTCTTTGGGTAGCTCCTCTTGTCACCAAGTCTGACGACTGATGGCAATTAAGCCACAGAAACAGTCCATCTGTGGTGAGGTTCTGATATGACGTGTGTAATCACAGGAGCACGGAGAAAGGGCTGAACAAGGAATGGCAGGTAAGCCCCCAAACCCTGTATTTTAAGTAATCATTAAAATGAGGAGAAGAGTCTTGAATAATGAACAGATGCTTTCACACCTTTCTCTAAATAAATCACTTTTTTTCCGGGAAGATAGAGAAATGCATATTAAATATATCTTCATTTATATTATTTTGCTCTTAACTATGTTTTCGTAGAAATACATTTGATTATACTTTTAGTTAGTCTGATCCTCCTAGACAGTGTTTTCAGAAAAGCAGACTTCTTATTTGATAAGGCTGTTAAATGACCCCCTTTTGTCCTGAAGTAGTTAATTTTCCTCAACATTTTAAGCATTTTACTGTCATGACATGCTGGAGTTTCTCTCCCTATCAAGGATATAGGTTTAAGAAAATGCATTTCAAGTATTAAAAGAAAACATCACAGAACATTCCAAGGAGATGAATGTCCTCTAATGTAGAAGGTGACATTGTTTATAACACTATAACGGTGACAACCTTTTTGGTCCAGGTGGCTGTTTGGCTGTAGTCCTTCCCATGGAGGAAGGGGAAAAGCCAGTGCATTTCGGTGACTTTATGCAATGCACAAACTCAGGTGGAACGGCTTGGACCTTTGAGAACAAGATGAAAAGATCTAGCAGCAGGAAGAATTTGGGCTCCATTTAGGGAAAATGCCCCAATAAAAGAATTGTGAGACCCGGGTGCATATTACCAAAAGATTCTGTGGAATCCCATTATCTGGTGATTTTAATGAATAAAGTACAACAATTTTTGTAGGATAAGTGATGTGAAGTGCTGCCCAGAAGCTGAGGGATGAATGAATCCACCTTCACACGTCTTTTCAGGCCCTTCGATTCTGTGATTTGTGCATTACATTATTTAGAAGAAATAATAAAGAACTAAATATGCTTTTTTCTATGTGTGGCATTAACCACCTTTGTCTGTTAATGTGGTACCTGCCAATTACTTGCATTAATGTAAATGGCTAAAATATACAAATTAAATTATGAACACACTGCTACATTTAACAGATTAACTGAAAACCTGTGAAGATTTCAAGAGTACATTAAATGGCATAAAAACCATTTCCTTGATCTTGAACTTGTAGGCTACTTCCCCCACCCTCCCCCCCCCCCAAAAAATGTGTGGTATTAGAGCCCTGAATGTATTCTGAGTGCAGCAAAGGGAATTTAATACATTGAAAAAGATGTGTGGTCACCGGGCTATGTGATTTCAGAATCACTATCCCAATTAATCTTCACAATAATCTTGGCTGTGGGTCAGCACACTTTATCTGTAAAGGAATAGACAGTAAATATTTTAGGTTTTAGTGGAATTAAGGACCCTGTACGAAGTGCTCAGTTCTGCAACTGGATCCTGATATTGCTTAAAGGAACAGGCGAGACTGCATTCCAATAACACTTTATTTACCAAAATAAGGTGTAGGCCAGATCTGGCCCACCCGTAGTGGTTTGCCAACACCTGATCTAGTGATAGGCATTATTATTGCTGCATATGGAAAACAGAATTTAAACCCAAAAAGGTTATTTTACTTACTCAAGATCTCACAGGTAAATGGATTGTAGATTCAAATTAGTACCGGTTAAATCTATTTGAAAATACATTGATCAATAAATAATAATAGTATAGAAAATTAAGTAATTTAATTCTTTATTTTCTAGTGGGCTGTTATGAAATCCCTAGATAAGGCGTATTTACTGCTTAGCTTACACGAGTCCTCTTCTGGGGGTCTGTCCCACCCACAGCCCTGCTGGGTGTGTTGTGGTCTCTGTGACGCTGCCCCTGACAACAGCTGATTGAACAAAGCATGGGAACTTGACCCATCTGTATAGTTTCCAACAATTTATGACTTATGTGATCTAGTGTGAACTGGAATGGATCCAATGGATTCTTCTCTTGGGAACTTGGTCTTTAAGAAACATAGGAAATTCTTGTTTGGAAAGAGTTCCTAGAATTACCGTGATTTGATTATATGAATGTATCAAATTATCACATGTACCATGAAAATATGCACATCTAATATGTATCTATTAAAAACAAGAGTCACTATAACTGGAAGTTTGTAAAGTGAAGGTTATTTGGGGCCCCAGAATAAACGGTAATAGAAGAATGGGGGGAGGGAGAGAGAGAGAGAGAAAGAAGAGGACAGAAAGAGGTGCAGCCTCTAATAAATAGAGAAAAACTAATTGCTAAATTTTCAGTTTCTGATTGCAGTCCTTGGGAACTCCATGTGCTTTGTTAGAGTCTGTGCATATCTGTGTTGTATCATTAAAATAAATCCCTTTTTGTTTAACACTAGTTTGAGTGGGGCTATGTTCCTTGAATCAAAAGGCCCTGATTAGCCAATGAAGTCAAGAGGTTTTTATTTTTATATTCAATTGAATTAAATGCCTCCTTCTCTCCCCCTGTGAAGGTTTGGGGGTTGTAATATCAAAGTCAAAATCTGGGCTCTTTAAGTTTGTTCTTTAGAAGACAGATTTGCCAAGGCTAATAAAGGTGTGCAAAGAATGAGGTTTATGGCTTTCCTAAATTATGTTCATCATCCCTCCCTTTTTTCAAGTTCTTTAAATCTAGATGGAAAAATATATAGATTAGAAGGAAGAGGTGAAAGGGTCAGTGGTCAGCCGTTTGGTGCTGGCTCATGCTTCTTCTTTGACTCTCTTAACAGTGGTGTCGCCAGGACATGAAAGGGAAGCGCAGAAGCCTGGCCTCTGGCTCCCAGCTGTGGCCCACAGTGCCCAGAACCAGGATCTTCATTCACCCATGCGCACCTCCCACTTCTCTTCTGTGCCCATTTTCTTGACAGATATTTCTAACTTGGTAGTATAGATCATTTCTTTCTAGTCAGTGTCTTAACTATCATTATAGGCTTACAAAACATTTAGCACACATGCTTTTCTCCCGTTAGCTGAATTAATGTGTACATGTACTATATCTGATTCAAATACATGTGGCACTTGGGCTGCCCAGTGCCAGGTTCTCTTGGCCCACCTGATTCCAAGGCAGCTGTGGTGGACAGCTCTTGCTTCTTGCAAATGTCCCACAGGAAGTATGTGCTGAAGTTCTCTCCATTTTGCTTTCTCTGAAACGGTGAGAGGGTGGCAGGTAGAGCAAGGCAGCAGATAGACACAACCCAGAGTTGCAGGTGGGTTGATGCCCCTGGAACAACCGTCAACCAAAGGAGAGTCGGGTTCGGGAAAGAAATGCCCAGTGCTTCCTGTCTTCTGGTGGGTTAGCTATGGGTGCCACACTTGTGCAATTCTCCAGAACCTTCCCAGGGAGATGGAGTGCCAGCCTCCTACCACGGCCCCCACTTATCTGCTTTCTCTCTTTCCTGTCTCACTCTTGCCAGTCCCTGTGTTCTGCTCCCTGGTATCACCTCCTAAATACGCTATGCCCACGCAAATCCTAGTCCTAGGGTCTGCTTTTAGGGAACCCAAACTAAGAGAATGACCAACTAATAATTTTCACATACAACAGTTAATGTTCATAAATACTTTCTGCCGTTTGAATCTCTAAGAAAGTCATTATAAGCTGTTCATGGTGGTAAATGGTAGAACATCTGATAACAGACCATAAGTTTCCCCCTTCCACATAGAGTCATGCCAGTCTTTTTTTCATAGATGTCAGTATATTTTACTAGCTTAAAGAAACTATTTGTCTAATATCTTTTTCACAAGGTACTGGATTCAATCCTAGATGAACCCCACGTGTGCAAAATCTTCTCTTCCATGTTTTTTGTCTCCATCAGCAGTGTCCCTGCTATTGATCAAGTGGTTTGGGGAACAGGTTCACTAACACCGTGACAACAATATTTCTATATGAAGTCTGATTTTCTCTACCTTGCTGAAATATCATAGAATATTTGAGCCAGGAGGACCCTTAAACATGGTTCTGCCCCCACCTCTGTTTTGCAGTCAAGGAAACTACGGCCCAGTGGAATGAAATAACTATTCCAAGGCTATACTTCACAACAGAGAAAAAATTAGGATTCAAACCAATTGGTTTTCAGTACAAGGGTCTCAGCTCACAGCTTTCAAAGCTAAATATAATGTTTGACTGTTTCCTTTTCATTTATTTTTTCAAATGTTATCTATAAAACTACAGGTTCTGATACGCTTCTGTGCTATTCTCATGTTGGAATAGAATCAGGTGGCACAGAAGCTATTGTTACAACCCCAGAAGAGTGTCTGGTGTTTTCAGTGGCACAATTGGAGCCTTCATCAGCGACGTTCCAGTCAACACATCGTATGGAGCAAGAGACTAAGCCACCATTGATGCCCCGCCTGTGAACCTTCAGAGGCTCCTACGCTGCAGAAGAACCCCCTTCCTACAGGGAAACTGCAGAATTAGGCACATTAATAATCGAAACCCTCCAAGAATATTTCTGCATCCAATCAATCCAAGCATTAGCAAAGCAGCCAGAAACGCTTTCTTGGAGGCGTCTCCTTGACTCTCACTTATTTTCTCACCAACTGCTGGCCCTGCTTTTTTTGCCCCGGATCCAACTCCATTATCAAAGACGCCAAGGCAAGCTCTGCAATTGGATTGTCTGAAAATGAACAACACACAGATAGTGAGGAACAGATATTGTAACACCCTACAGTGCCTGTTAAATCCTCACACCCAGAGAGCTCAGAACCATCCAGAGGACTGAGGAAAATGGCATCTCTCAGGAGAAACAAGAGACTCGACAGGTAACACTGAAAAGGGATTTACTGGCAAGACAGGCTGAGGGGAGTGACCTTCCAGGGACCTTCCCCAAACCTAATAATGTTAAATAATCAGCCTTTTTGCTGAGACATGAATTCAAATCCCATGCTTTATGAGGCTGGGGCTTGGGTATGACTCACATTAGTACAATACTGGAACATCCAGGAAGACTCTCTCTACCATCAACCGTCTTACTAGGCTTTTCTTTAATCCTGATTTCTCTGTGACGATTGATCACACAGACGTAAATCCCACAGGGTTTCGTTTCCATTTTGTAACACTGCCAAATTAAAGGCATCTGTTAAGCACCTCTTAGTGGGCACAATAAGCTTGGTTTTCTGATAGTCTTGCATCCCTTCTCTGCAAGTATTTAGGGTTTTTGTTTGTTTGTTTTTATGGACTTTTAATAACCCTAATTCTAGAACTTTTTCCTAGTTCAGCAACATCTACTGTTTTCATTTTAATCCCTGCCTCAGTTTGGGTTTCCCCAGAAGCTAACTCTAAGTCAGGGTTTCTCAACCTCAGCACTGCTAAAATTTGGAGCTGGATAAGTCTTTGATGTAGGGGGCTGCCCTGTGCCCTGCAGGATGCTGAGCAGCTTCCTGGCCTCTACCCACTAGACCTGCTCCTAGAACAACCAAAAATATCTCCAGACATTGTCACATGTGCTCTGGAGGGAGAACCACTTCTCTAAGTCAAGGATTCAAGAGCAAGAATAGTTTAGTGGGAAAATGATTCAGGAAACCATATTAGACACGGTTCTTCAGAGAAACAGAACTAGGATGTGCAGAGAGAGAGAGAGAGAAAGAGAGATGGAGAGATTTATTTTAAGGATTTGCCTCATGCAATTGTGGAGATACAAGTCCAAAATCTACAGGGTAGGCTGGCATGCTGGAGACTCGGGGAAGAGTCCATGCTGCATTTCAAGTCCAAAGGCAGTTGGCTGGTAGAATTCCTTTACTTCAGGAGAGAGGAGTCTTTTTCTACTAAAGCATTCAATGGATTGGATGAGACCGACCCATATTGTAGAAGGTAATCTACTTTGCTTAAAGTCTGTTCATTTAAATGCTAATCTCACCTAAACAATACTTTCACAAAAACGTCTAAAATAATGTTTGAGCACTGTGGCCTAGCCAAGTTGACACAAAAAAATTAACCATCACAGAACAGAAAGGAAAATGCCAATAAAAGTGCTCTATTAAGCAGGCTGTAATGGAAATGGGAATACAATTCTGTTGTGGAACTTTGGGTTGTTGTATAAAACACGTGTCTCACAATTACCCATCGGACTCAAGGGGTGAGGAAACAGGGGTATTTGCACATCATTCCCATCTACCATTGACTGAGGGCTGTTCCCAAGGGGGTTTAAGCCCCTGATGATTCTAGCCTGCCGTATGCCAGGAAAAGCAGGCTCTGGAAGCTCCACTGGAATCTACCAGGCAAAGAGGTGCTGGTGCTAGCAGTCAGAATTCAGATCGATACGGAAAAAAATGGGTAAGTGGTCAAAGGACTATGGGCAGGGCACTGACAGCATCTAGCTGGTAAGAAACCTATCGCCAATTGGTCCCACTTCTGGCTGGTGTCAGGCCTTCTTCAGTAGCAGTGCTATCATTTACTTGCCTCTTCTCTCCATGCCCCCAAATACTTCATAAATTTTTAAATTGTGGTAAAATGCACATAAATTAAGTTAAAATTTTCATCTTCACCACTTTTAAGTGCACAGTTCAGTAGTATTCACATTGTTGTGGTACTGTCACCACCATCCATCCACAGAATTCTTTTCATCCTGCAAAATTGAAACTCTGTACCCTCCTTCCCTCCTCCCCACCAGCCCTGGTGACCTCTATTCTACTTTCTGTCTCTGTGAATTTGCCTACTCTGGGAACATTATATGAGAGGAATCATACAATTCGTGTCCTTTCATGATTGGCTTATTTCATTTAGCATGATGTCTTCACACTTCATCCTTGTAGCATATTGCAGAATTCCCATCCTTTTAAAGGCTGAATAATATTCCATTGTATGTTTATACCATACTCGTTTATCCATGCATCTCTCGATGGACACTTGGGTTGCTGCCACCTTTTGGCTATTGCAAGCAATGCTGCTATGAACATGGGTATACACATATTTCTTGAAGTCCCTGCTTCCAGTTTTTGGAGGGCATACACCCAGATGTGGAATCGTAGCATCGATTATCTTTGGATTTCTCATAACAAATAACAGAGTAGAAAACCACAGGGTTAAAGATAAGCATGCCAGGAAAGAAAATAAGCTGCCTGTACATTTCTTAAGTCTGGGGTCATCAGTCTCCACAACTCCAGTCAAACTTGAGCTTCTTTGAGTATAAAAACACATCTGTCAGTTGCATATAATCACCCCAGCTTCGTGTTCTAAAAACAGTTTTATTTGTCTCTTCCTTTGCCTTCTGATGAAGAGCTTTGTTTATGAAATTCCTGTCTTCTGAAGTTCTTGAAAGATCTCAAGTGAGTTGTCCTCGGAAGTGATGGCAAAAACATTGCCTGGCAAAGCCTGTGATTGACAACATCTTTTTTTAGCTACCTGAGTTCTATGCCTTAATTCTCTCACACTTTCCATTTTCCCTTTGTTTCCCAGAGTTCTGCAGCAAACTGCTCTTTAGCAAAGAGAAGCCAAATTCAGACTTAGGCCAAACCCTAGTTATAGTCTGTTTCTTTTTGTTGTTGGTACCAGCATCACATCCCACCTGGCCAGACCTGCCAAGTATTTTGGATTTCCTAGAGGAGGTTTTTATTCTGTCTGCTTGTCTGCACTTGTATACAAAACCTGTAATTATATAATAGGTGAACTTACTGTTGTGCTATTGTGCTTTCTTTTCTTTTTTTAAACCAACTGAATTGGTCCTTTTTATATTTTGAGCCTATTGTTACCTTTAAAACTGTTACAGTTTCCTTCCCCCTGGCTTCTGATGCTTTAGCCTTTATGCCAGCAACTAAATATTTATGTAAAAAAAAAAAATCAGTTAAAAAATTTGTCTTTCAGTGAAATTTTGAAAGTTTTATGTTTCCAGTTATAATTTGAAATGTTTAATGTTATAACTGCACATGACTGTTGATGAAGTAATTTTTGTTCTTAAACTATGTTATCTTATTTTTAGATGGGAAAGATCACTTATGAAAGTCATCAAAAATTAAGTAAGCATATTTAATTCTTTTACGTAAAGGTCCCTATCTTCTAATTTGTGATGTTCCTAATCTCTTAATTAAGTAAATGTTTTACGGTTAACACATCACATGGACTTTTTGAATAGCTATACAAAATATATGAAATTTAAAACACAATGAATGCTTGATGAAACTGTTGATTGATGGAAAAGCTGACATTTTAAAGGGAATAGAGGGAAGGGTATATAGCAAGATCAACTTCATGATACTGTGCATTCTTTCCTTCAGTGCTGTGGTCTTTTCTTCAAACTTGTTAATGTCATGGATGCTAACACAAAGCTCTTCATTTCTGTGGGCTGTGTGTTCTCCAAATCTAAGGAATATTTTGTCATGCAACTACTGTTATTTTTCTTTTTAGTCTCTTCACCTAAACAGCAAGCTTGAAGGATAATGGATGATATTATTTTCTGCCACTTGACACCCAAGAGATGTTGAACTTGAAATGCTCAGAACAGTGCCAGGAACCACGTAAGCCTCTCAAAGTATTGGTTGTTGAATTTGTTACTGTTATGTTTGTAACAGCAAACTGTTGTTATTCATCAAACCTAAACAGATTACCAATTTATTTTGGATTGGTGTTCTTAGTGAGCATGCCCCAGGACAGCTGTTTAATGGAATGGTAGATAAAATACATCAGTAAGGACTGAACATTAAGGTTTTATCTCCAAGAATGTGTCTTAGGAACAAGAATTTGTAGACAATCATATCTTATCACTGCTCTTACTTTCATTCTTTTCACCAATACTGCTTCTCTATAACCTATGGTGTTTTTTATTATTTTTATTTTATTTTTTTCTTTTTGAGACAAAGCCTTGCTCTGTTGGCCAGGCTGGAGTGCAGTGGCACAATCACAACTCACTGCAACCTCCAACTCCTGGGCTCAAATGATCCTCCTGCCTCAGCCTCCCAAGTAGCTGGGACTACAGGCCCATGCACCTTGCCTGGCTAATTTATTAAAATTTTTTTGTAGAGATGGGGTCTCACAATGTTGTCCAGGCTGGTCTTGAACTCCTGGGCTCAAGCAATCCTCTTGCTTCGACCTCCCAAAGTGCTGGGATTACAGTCATGAGCCATCCCGCCTGGCCCTATGTTTCTCTTTTTAGCTGTTGAGGTATTCCTGTTGATGAGGTCAGGGATCACACTTTGTTTCTCTATGGCAAAGTGTCTGACAAACTGACCAGATAAATAAACGACATCACTCCATTGAGTAGACATTTTCACTTTCAGTGTATCAGAGAGCGTTCCAAAAAGCCATTTAGGTCAAATTTTGCAGGTGCAAATAATCAATACAAGGTAGTTGTATGATTCACATAAGATTCACATAAGATGGAACAACTTTCTATAGGAAATGCAGAAGAGAGAATAAACATAAACAAGACACTTGGATTGATTCTACAAGCCAGAATGAAAATGTGAGAAAAGAGAAAAGCAAGCCACAGTGTAGGAGAATAAAATCACAGATGTCTTCAGAGACTGACGAAATCCCTTTGAAGCCAGTTGTTCCAAGACTTTGCACTCCAGTAAAGAAGGAGAATGTGGCTCCTCTGAGATGGCTAAGCAGTCCTTCGGAGACCTCTTGATGAAAAGGCAGAAGCAGTTATTCAAAAGGCAAAGGTGAAGCCCCATTGCAAGGAGATTGATCTCAGAGGAGGATAGAATTTTACCTTTAATTTACCAGGTATGGATGCACAAACACTCTCCATTGGATTCAGCAAATATGTGTGTAGTCCTTTGCTGTAGGCAAACACACAAAAAACGCAGCACTTGGTCATAGCAGGGATTCTAGTATTAAACATAACAAATGAATCCAGAGCTGATCATTTGAACCCAATTTAATTCCCCATGTATCTTCAGGCAGCTCACCTTCTTATTTGAGGATAGACATGAAAGAGCAGTCATGGGCAGTCAAAAGAGAACTAACTGTGAGATCTAGTCCCAGCTCACTCAACCTCTGAGTTGAACTTGATATGAAGTATTCCCTTTTAGCCTTACTGCTTTTCTTTTAAATTATTTTTCCTGGAACCCTAGTATATAAAACAGATAAAAACAAACCCATTAGCTCTGGTTAAACTGAGTCCTGAGGGTCCCAGAGTCCAACCCACATAGCCTCTGCTTACATCTCCACCTAGCTGCTCATGACCTGCCTTGGTCATTAGGATTCTGCAGAAAATAGTTCAGAAAAAAGCCACACTAGTTGTGCTTTCCAAAGATACTCTTAACTCTGAACATTTAAAATCCATTTAATGTAGGCTTTCTCCTGCTCATCTAAATACCTTCTGTTGCATGTTATCACTCTCAAAAACAAGAGAAATACGATGCCAACCAATTAGGAGCAATAGAGATATTTATTAGGATACTAATTTGTTCCTAGTAATCTTATTCCCAATCTGGAACAGGAATTGTTAAGTTCTAGTGAGAAAAATATATACTACTTAGGAAAACTTTCCATAGGTACCTCTGTGCCCTTTATTTTGTAGAGCTTATTGCCACCAGCCATCTCCTTTGTCTTTTAATTCCACATTTCCACCATTAAATTCAGATCAACACGGAAAGTTCTCTAGAGCTGAACTGGACAAAGAATCTACAAAGAACTCAAGCAAATCAGCAAGAACAAAAGAAACAACCCCATCAAAAAGTGGATAAAAGACATGAACAGAAGTTTTTCAAAAGAAGATAGACAAATGGCCAACAAACATGGAAAAATGCTCAACATCACTAATCATCAGGGAAAGGCAAATTAAATCTGTGATAAGATACCACCTTACCCCTATCAGAATGGGAATTATTAAAAAGTCAAAAACAACAGGTACTGGAGTGGATGCAGAGAGAAAGGAATGCTTATACACTGTTGGTGGGACTGCGAATTCGTACAACCTGTATGGAAAACAGTATGGAGATTCCTTAAAGAACTATTAATAAAAGTAGACCTCCCATTTGATCCAGCAATCCCACTACTGGGTATCTACCCAAAGGAAAAGAAGTCATTTTATCAAAAGACACCTGTACTCTAATGTTTATTTCAGCACAATTCACAATCACAAAGATGTAGAATCAACCTAAGTGCCCATTGATTCATGAGTGGATTAACAAAATGTGGTAGATATATACCATAGAGTCCTACTCAGCTATAAAAAGAAATGAATTAATGTCTTTTGCAACAATCTGGGTGGAACTGGAGACCATTCTTTCAGTGAAGCATCTCAAGAATGGAAAAACAAACACCACATGTACTCACTATTAAACTGGAACTAACCAATAAGCACACGTGTGCACAGAGGGAAGTAAAACTAAGTGGAGAGCAATAAGGAGGGAGGCGATGGAACTGGAGATCATTATCCTAAGTGAAGTATCTCAAGAGTGGAAAAACAAACACCACATGCACTCTCTAATAACTTGGAACTAATTCATGGGAAAGTCACTGGAAATCAGGAAGGTGGGCAGGGGAGGAAGGGAGAGGTAGAAACCTACCTAACAGGTACAATGAACACTATTTGGGTGATGGGCACAACTAGTAGCCCTGACTTAAGTATTATGAAAGCTATTCATATAACAAGAACATTTGTACCCCCTTAATATCTTGAAATTAAAAAAAAGAAAATGTGTTGTATATATATACACACACACACACACCATGGAGTACTACTCAGCCATAAAAAGGAATGAAATAATGTCATTTGCAACAACATGGCTGGAACTGAAGACCATTATCCTAAGTGTAGTATCTCAGGAAAGGAAAACCAAACATCACATGTTCTCACTAAGAAGTGAGAGCTAATATGGGTACACACGAGCACAGAGCTATATAAAGGACATGAGAAACCAAGAAGTGGGGAGGGCAGGAGGGTTGGTGTGGAATAAAAACTTACCTGTTGGGTATAATGAACACTATTGTGGTGATGGGCACACCAAAAGCCCTGACTTAATTAACCATTGTCATGGTATCCATGTAATAAAAACACTTGTACCCCCTTAATTAGTATTTTGAAATTAAAAAATAAAAACATTTCACCTGTTCCTAATTAACCCCCCCCCTCCCCGCCCAACAAAGGAATCCACCTTTCAAGGCAAGGAAAGAAAAAAGGGTAGAATTACATGGGATTCGGTGCCATCCTGAGTGAATAACATCCTTCCAGGCCATGGTGGTGGCGGGGGTAGAAATTCTCTCAGTAGACTTAATCTTCACCTCTAGGCTTCCATATAATTTTGTTTTATCTTATTTTTAAGACACTTGATATTTGATTTGAATGATAATTTAGGCATAATCTGGCCTTATCTTCCTATTATACTGTAAATTCCTTCAGGGCAGGAACTTTCCCATACACAGTTCTAAATCCTTTAAGGGCTAAATATGTATAGTGTAGCTATTCCAGTAATTCATGGGAAAGTGAATTGAGAAAAACCCAAAGCTGAGTTTTCTAAGTAGGTGTTGGCAAACTACAGCCCATGGGCCAAATCCATTCACCCCCTGTTTTCGTAAATAAAGTTTTATTGGAACACAGTTACGCTATATTTTAATGTATTCTCTATGGCTGATTTCACACCACAAGAGCAGATTTTATTAGTTGCAACAAAGACCATATGGCCCACAAAGCCCAAGATATTGACTCTCCTGCCCATTGGGAAATAAGTTTATTCCCTGATCTAAACCCCAGGTAAATTAATACATGTATATGTTTTAAAGATATGTATTCTTCTTACTGTTATTATTGAGTTACTTTCAAGTCCATCTAATTTTGTTAAATATATTTACTACTCGTGTTTCTGCTTTTGGAAAATAGTCATGTCAGTCATTTTAAGGAGATACAAAGCTAATTTACCCATCCTAATTGATAATTCTTTACTGTCTTCTGGGTTTTTAACTATGCAGTTGGAAAAAAAATAGTTTTGCCTTTCCATGTAATATTAGCTAAAACTATTCTAGTTTTATGTAACAAAAGACAAACTCAAACTAGCACCCTTTAAAAAAAAATCTAAAGCGATCAGAGGAGAAAGAGATTGCCTCATGCAACTGAGAAATTAAGTGTTGAACTGACTTCAGGAAGGGCTGGATTCAGAGGCTCTAAGATGGTACCCAGGGCTCTGCCATCAACTGTTGGCTCAGTTAGATTCCTTTTTGCATATTTGTCTTATTCTGTCTTGCCATAAATGGTTCATATTTCTCATCTGGAAGAAAGTTGCTGTTGGCAGGCCCAGACTAGATCATTACAGCCCCAGAATAGTTCTGTATAGTTTACTATCCAAAAGGAAGAGAGACCTATTTCTCCCAGTATCTATCTATTAAATCTATAAAAGGGCTCTGTCTGCTTACGTCATGTGTCCAGCCCTGGACCGGTTGCCTGGGTCATATGCTCAACTGCATGCAATACTTGACAGTCCCACAATAACAGACCAATATGGATAAGGGCCAAGGTTCCAGTGGAAAGAAGGCTGCTTCGCCTATGAAATATTTTGCCTCCTATGGAAATGTGACATCAGGATTTTAGTGGAGGAGACTAGATTTTACAAACAACACCAGCCATGCTCTAGGAAAAATGAGCTTACTCTCCCTCTCCCACCTTGTGCCATCTTTTGTCATTCCGTTGAGTATTTGGCTCCTAGGAACTTCATCATACCCTTCTAGCTGCTTTCTAAGCAATGTTCAAAACTCTACCCAAGTTCTCCCACTTCATCGACACCTGCGTTTCCTGTGTTCCACTTGTGTTCTTCCATGTGCCACGTTGGTTCTGACTTTAACAAGATTACATAACTAAAGTTGAGATTTACTTCTTTATAACACTGCCCCCCAAATTGACAATTAACTGGTTAAGATGCAAGTATTTTCAACATGAGATAAAAGAACGAAATGAAGAGAAGAAATGTCAGGATGCAGAAGGATGGAACCGATTTTTTTGGTGAGGCAGAGATCAAGAGAGTCTCTTTTTCCCCCACCAGCCCCCCCGCCCCCCACTACGCTTCAATCCAAAAACATCTAAACTTTCAGATATTGAAAAGTGGCCTCCGAGGAGCTCTAACTGCCTGAATGAGCCAGTTAGAAATCTGAGTATAAGTTATGTTCTCTTTGCCTGTCTTAGAGCTTGAAGACACTGTGATTTGGATCTAAAATAATTACTGCTATTCAGTGTCATCCACACATAATTAGCCTCAAATTATAATGAATTAACATGGTTTGCCCTGTTCATGAAGCGAAGTGATTCTGTTACTGTTTTTTTCTCCCTGTCATATATTTAATATAAAAACACTTTGAAATCTGCATCCTATTAGGCGGGATGCTCTCTGGAATGTCAGCTGACAATGAAGGAGAAAGAAAGTCAAGGATGGCTAGTTAATCGTATAGTCTGAGCTACAAGGCATAGTTCAAATGATTCCTGGACCCTTTGCTTTCTCTGAGGCATTGCACCTGTTGGCTTTCTCCTCCCCAGTGTGTGTGCCCCATGTGTACATAGAGACAACCTCAGTGTGATAAAGGTTTTAGGTCACTTTGAAAGAATCTAAACCAGAGAGATTCATTTGTCTCTTTATTCTATATAACTCTGCATAGAGAGAGATTAGTAATAAAATAATTTAGAATAATAACTGTAAATTTGTTTTTAAGCAGACTCTAAGAAATATGCTTCTGAGAGAGAGAGAAGGAGAAGGAGAAAATTTCAGAACTTACCTTTTAATGCTCATTACACATACACAGAACAGCCCCATGGAAATTCAAGACTTTGAAGCCAAAATGCACATGAATTCCCACTGCTCCCTGGTCTTTCCTACAGTTTTACTTTTAACCCTTAGCATTTAATTCTATGCTTAGTTCATAGGGAGCAAAATACCTATATAGTTATGGATATATAAATATATATAAAAATAAATATATATCTAAAACTAGTTCCTTGGGTTTTCTTTTGCACTCTTGTTGCGAAGCCGTAAATTTGAAGTTGCAAACAGGATATTTTCGATGGAAGTTTCTCATGCATAAAAATCCACCTCAGATCCTGACCAAAATAATCAGAGAAATTAGTTTATTGATGAAATTCTTATCTACAAATGGAGTTTTAAAAATAAAAATGCCTTTTTTTCTCTTCTTGAAAGGAATGAAACAATCCCTTTATTGTCATACTTGCTTAGCATTTATTTTCCACTCCTTATTGTGCGTGCCTCTTTTTGTCATCGATACATAATCCATTATGTGCCTTTTATTGTATTTGCTCCAACTATTGTCTGAAGATGATGTCAAAGGACATAAGATACCAGAAACTGACTTTGCAGGAGTGAATTAATGTCAGTGTTGAAGGAGGCTATAATCATATGACTAAATGGGCTTTCAGGAGGCCACACAGTATGCTGATGACAGAATCAAGAATAAAACTCAGGAATTCTGACCATTTGTCTTGTTCTATGTCCACAAATGATACTTCCTATTGTTAGTATTTAGTAAAGGCTTGCTGAAAGCAGTCCATTTGCTTGTAATATAGAGCATCTATGAAGGAGTTTTAAAAAATAATCCAGTGAAAGTTTCTTTAGAGATTATATTAAAAGTTCTGAAAGAAAATACTGTATGTATATGATTATATATGTACTGTTATTTCTTGTAAGGTAAAGTTATTGCAACTTAGATAGTGCATTGAAACATTCCTTTGAAAAGCTTAAATGATTTAGAAGCTATTATACAAGGTCCTAGTCTATGTGATAATAAGAAAATGTTTATGACACATATGAAACTAGTACAATGCAGGGTAGGAGCTAAGAGTATGGACTAGACAGTCAGACAGACCCGAGTACAAATAGTTTTCCATCAGCAATTAGCTATTTTATCTTACATCAGTATTTATCATTTTCATATTTGTAAAATAGGGGCATTAAGACTGGTTACTAAGTTTGTTGTTAAAATTAAATGAAATCATGCATCAAAAACACTGAGGACAGAATTTCGAGATGACGTCTATTGTAAAGGATGCATAGTTTTTGTATCTTCCTTAATCCCCACATTGAAACAACCAAGCAACTAGACAGCAAAGCCAGAACCCTGTGGACAGTATTTGCAGTGAGACTAAGTGACAAGGTGTCAACCTAAGCCCCAAGATACAAGAAGATAAGGATAAACAAAAAAAGTCACCAGATCTGCCTGTTATAGGCATCTGTGCACAAGCCAAAGGAGTTTCTGAGAACCAGAATGACCAGGGAAATATCAACAAAGATTTTTGTGAATATATGTACATGTAGAACTAAAATTATATGCTGTAACAATAGACACATAGTATTAATACAATTCTAAAGAAACGGCAGAAGAATGGGAGAGTGATGACAAAAAAATACTTATCTGTTTTCAGTAATCACAGTTGGTTATGGTAATATTAGTATTCTTCTAAGACAGTTGTGTTTGTAATGTGGGATAAAGCAAATGAGTCAGTATGGGATATCCTAATTTTATCATTCCTTGTGATCTTGAGAACTAGAACCAAGATTTCAGGATTCTCAGGATGTAAGAAGTGATATACCACAAGTTAAGAAAACCAGTAGCCCCAGATTTGAATTGAAAATATCAGTATGGACTCATGAGACATTCTGTCTTTATATCTCTATCTACATCTATATATCTTCTTGATATATTAGTATTTAAGTATGTAATTACTCATTTTCTCCCTAGAAAGAGTATAGTTTTAATATATAAGTATATAAAATTTAAATATAATATTTAAGTATATAATAACTCATATATATTAAGAGAATGAGTTATACTTAAATATTATATATTATAATCTTATATTAATATTAAAATGTATGTATGTGTGTCTGTGTGTGAAAATAGAAAATATTTTTAAGCTCCACTGGAATGGTCTAGAAACAATGAGTAGCAATATGGTCATGAAATACCATATTCTATTTTAAAAAACCAACACTTCTTGGAGAAATAAGACTGATATTAGTATTTTCTGAAAAATGTGTTTTTTTACACATGATCTTACAAATTTTTAATATTTTCTATAAAACTGCCTTTAACCTTTTTCAAAGTTGCATTTTATGATTAATGAAATTGAAATTATTGACCCCTTCACTAATTTAAAAATAAACTTAGAACAATATTAAATATTTGATTTTAATTTTTAATTTCCATCAACATTTGCTGACTTCTATTAGAGTGATGAAAGCAGAAAAATCAAATGTAAAAAATTATAATTAAAATTCATAAAACTAAATTATGACATAAAACTACAAGAGGTATTATATCTGTCACAATTTTTTTATATATTTATATTTATTTTCTGAAACAAAGTTTATGGGGAAAAATTTCAGTGACTTAGTGATTTCATTTGGAAGAAATATAGAACAGATACAAGATAGGTCTTAAAACAGCACATTTTCTTGAGGTAGAAAGTAACTTTCTCAATGTCAATAGGATATCTGTAATATTTATTTTAGCAATTCATTTTGTTCTTGCAAGTTGAACATCATATATGTACTCATTTGCTGTTGCATTTTTTCATGTTAGCAAGTTAGCATCCTAAGTAATGGGAGTATGTGATATACTTCTATTCAACAAAGATCTTCTTCTTTAAGTTGTGTTCAAATATACAGGTTCACAATCCTGCATGTGAAACCCTAGGACAATATGTGCTTTAGTATTTCTCAGATTTACAGAAATAATTCACTGGAAAAAGTGTACTTTGCATAACATATTTTCCCACCTCCCCCCAGCGGTGTTGGGAGGAGCACCTCTTAATCAAACATACTAATAATTCTGCAGGAAAACATGTGACTATTCCCACTAAGTAAAATGAATAAAAACTATAAATGGACTTATGTTGGCTCAGGTCAAGTTTTGCTGCCAAAAGAGTTTGTGCTGAATTTGCAGAGGACAAAATTGGATTTTCAGAGCATTTCCAATTTTATAATTGTGGGTTAAAGAATTGCAGATCTCTCCTAATTGTCTCTTTAAAACACACACACACACACACACACACACACACATCATAGTACTCTGAGGAAGGTACAATATCATTTCTGTTGTTGTTATACCAAAAAAACTGCATTACTTGTACTTAAATATGAGGAAACGTCAGACAGAACCGAGTAGAGACTGTGGTAAATAGAATCACGGACTCCAAAGATGCCTAGGTCCTCATCCCCAAAAACTGTGAATATGTTACTTTACGTGGCAAAGGGACTTTTCAGTTATGATCACACTGAGGATCTTGAGATGGGAAGATTGTGCTCGATGAACACACTTTGTCCCATATAATCACAGGGGTCCTTCCAACAGGGAGGCAGCAGGTCAGAGTCAGAGATGGAGACGCAATGACAGAAGGAGAGGTTACAGCCACATGAGGCCACAAACCGAGGAATGTGGGCAGCTTCTTGAAGCTGGAAAAGACGGGTGATAGATTCTCCCTAAAGACTTCAGAAGGAGCACAGCCTGCTGGCACCTTGATTTTAGCCCTGTAAGACTTATGTTAGGCTTTTGACGTCTAGAATGGTAAGAGAATAAATTTGTGTTGTTTTAAGCCACTGAATTTGTTGTCATTTGTTAGAGCAGTGATAGGAAACTAATACAGAGACATTCCACAAAATAACTAGCCAAAACGTCAAAGTCATGAAAGACAAAGACCAGAAAATTGTCCCAGATTGGGGGGCACTAAAGAGGCATGACAACCACATGCAGTGTGGGGTCCTGGATGAGAACAAAGGATGTTAGTCAGACAATTGGTAAAATTTGAACAGGATCTCTAGATTCATGAAGAGCATGGTATCGTGTTAATTTCTTCATTTTGATAATCCTGTATTATGGTTATGTGAGATGTTATTGCTAAAAGACACCTGATGAAGGGTATGGGAAATTCTCCGTACTCTTTCACAATGATTTTGTAAGTTTAAAATTATTTCAAAATAATTTTTTTTAAAAAAGCAGTGGAGATAAATCAACAGAATTTCACTTCATTTCCTTCAGTATTTAATAAAAATAATTAACACGTATTCAATGATTAATATGAAGCACTGCTCTAAGCCTGCACATGTATTAGCCAATTTAAACCTTACGATACTGGAGGTGGCAATTGCTATGATCTCCACTTTACGGACACTGAAGGTAGAGAGGGTAGGAAAGCCGTCCAACATCATACAACTAAGATGAGTGTCAAAGTCTGGAGTCCGTGCCCTTAACAACTACTAGAAGTGATTCTCTTGCGCATTAAACTTTGAGAACATAGGGCATGAATGTCACTACTCAATCACAGCAGAGCATTTGGCATATTTCCTAAATTTTGGCTATGTTCTGGATTGGTGACTTTGACAAGCGCCTGAACACTAGCAAGCCAAGTTATTACACTAGTATATTTTCAACTGATGAATGCTACAACCTGGAAACACTGGTTCTATAGAACTAATGGAATTTTTCTATATAATTATCTCTTTGTTGTATTAATTGTCCTCATTTTTATCGATTTAGTGTCTTGGACTTCAATTTTCTAAAATTATCTCAAAACTCCCTATAACTTCTACTCACTTTCCTGGAAACTTCCAGACTTTCTGACTGTGTTGGTGCTTTAAGTACAATCTCAACACTTTCATTCTAGAATTTAATGCATTTATACTGAATATAGTCTATTTTTTCCCACATGGAAATGAGACAGGAGGACCAGCCAGCAAAAGTTTAGGGGAGGAAAAAATGCAGGACTTCAGGTCAGGGAACTACTTCTCAAGCACCTGTATTATAGCGATAATCTGTTGCAGGAAGTAGGAAGAGGGAAAAGAGAGAGGAAAAAAAAAAAAAGAGGTGAAGACATTATTTATTTTAGCTTTAAACCCCTTAGGGTAGAAAACACATTATGTGCCATGCCTTATGCTGAGTCAAGCATATTGTCAATACTCAACAACAATAAATAATTAGCCATATTGGATTTACATACTTAATTCACCATATGCAGAGATTAAAATGTGCTTCTAAAAATAGGTTCTGAAAGAGTCCTTGATATGTTCTGATAGAGGCTGTAAATCATAGCATTACGTGCAGAATCTTAGATAAGTTGAATATATACCACTTTACCCTTTCATTATATCATAAGTTCCTTTGTAAAATTTAAAACAAATGCCTACAAACTCGGAAAGTCTCATTCTCTTTAGAGGCTTTCTACACACATCTATCCCCACATAGATATGGATATGGTTATACCCAGCTATTTATCTATATATAATATATAAAGCAATTATTCACTGGTAAATTTGTACATTTCATTTTCCAATACAGTGTATTCACTTTAATCACATACTTTCTAATCTTTCTGCCTCCTAGTCTCAGATTTTTGAATTCAAATTTCCTTCCCTTTGTCTGTATTTAAAAATAATAATAATCATTTTACATCTATTACAAATAACAATACCTAGTCTCTGATTGAATGCTAACATTGTAATTCATTCTCAGGGTTCGCCTGCCATTCATTCATAGCTCGAGCTGTGCTCTCATTATATATGACATCAGCAGAAACTCTCAATTCAATTGCAGCCTTTTATTTAATTAGGGACTATGTATTATTTGGTTTGTAGTATCCAGAATTAAAAATAGTCCCTTCCACTGTGTAATGGGAAAGGAAGAAAACTTTGAATATATATTCTAATTGATATTTTTAATACTTACTCTAAAAGCAATCAAAACTTATGTTAAATATTAATTATAATATTTTTCTGCTTTTGTGCACCTTGATTTATTGCTGCCCTTTTGGGTTCACTTTTAATTACATTACAGGAAAACAAAGGATATTTTTATTGGAAGAGTTATTTAGCACAGACAATACTTTCAATGGTGATGGTTATACTGAACTTTATATTAAACTTAATTTTCAAAAGCATATTTAACACACTTTGCCAGGCTTTGTAAAAATTATTTTTCCTTCCTTTAACAACATGCCTCTCGGGTCTCTATATTAGAAATCAGGGACAAAGCTCATAAAGGAACAAAGACCCAAAATCAGGGATGGTCTTTTAAAAGAGGTACAGTTTCAAAGACTCCTAAAGATATAAATCAAAGTGCTTTTGAATACAGAGAGCATTCTAAAAGAATATTGAACTGTTTGCTTAAAATCTCACATTATTTCCTGCTTTTTAAACCCTATTCCTTTTTGAAGGCTAGCACCAGATAGGGACAAAAGGAATATTTTCATGCAAAAATCAGGGCCAGGTACAGAGGCACAGTCAGAGTCTATTTCAAGTGGGGACAGGAATTTAATTCAAGTTATTCTCCTCTTTATTCCACATTTAACAGATTTGAAGGATTTCTCCACCTCTCTGACACTTGTGCAGACATCACTAGGTAATGTTTGCACCAGTGGCAGGCACCGGGAAATCTTGGTGTGGAATTTTTGCTCCCTTTGGAATGGATTCGGAAAACACAGGAGAGTCCAAACATGTCTGCTCAGGAAGGGTGGGGGTTTTATGTTTCATGCAATTGCCCTTCTGGTTCCCCTAGGAAAGAATGCAAATTACCAGCCTCTTTTCCTTTGTAAGAGAATCTGACGTTACCCGCAGGTGGGCCTTACTTATCCTAGATGCTGTTTTTAAAACTGTAAAAGAATGTCTTCATACTTTTGGGAAGACAGAGATGTTACTTACCTTATTCTAGATTTTTGTGTTTTTATCTTTTTTTATATAATAATTCTAGCACTTTTGCTAAATCAGTACAAAGACCAAAAGTAACAAATTGATCATTCTATAACAAATTTTACTTTCCAAAAGTTATGACCGAATACAAGGCATAAGCCCTTATGATGTGTGTGTTTCATTAAGAAAGTGAAATGCCATACCTCTGAGAAGAGCAGGTATCTGTGATTCTTCACGTTTCCATAGCAACATGTAATTTTTATTGAACTATGGAATAAATAGGCAAATAAAACATGCATAAAATATTGATGGGTGTTGAGTCTCCTGTTGGGGGACTTGAGTAACTTACAGTCACTATTGTCTCTTTTTATCTCTTACAGCCATTTTTCTAATTATAGCTTATATTTATCATGATTTCTTTATTCTACATCTAACACTTAAAGTTTGCTTTCTAAATACGGTTTTCAAACCCTGTTTTGTAGTATACATGTTGGAGAGATGCTGAGGAAGTAACATAGCACAGAAACAAAAATATGTTCTGAATTTTTTGAAGGGAACTTACGTGATTTGCTTTGTCCTCGATTGAATTTTTTCATTTTTTGACTAATTTTTACAAGTTATGGACAGTTCTACATTTAAAATATGTAATAGTGATGAGAAAATAATGAATACAAATAAAAATGAGCATGTTGGAGAAGGTACGTTATTTATGAAAATAGGTATTCTAACAACATTAGCTGGAAAGAAAAAAAATAAGTTGAATCGATTAAATTATTTATTTGAGCTTGAAAAAAAGGAAGAAATGTAAGATGAAATTGACCTAACATCCATGCATTTTACTGAAGTTGTTCATTAAAGTACTATGTAACCTGGATCATTTCAGTTCAATTAACATTTATTGAGACCCAACTTTATACTCAGTACCATGCCAATTATGAAAAAGAAGAAAAGTCTCTGACCTTAAGTCACAGCTTAATAGAAAAATCATGGTTAAAAATAAAAACAGAACAAAAAAAATCCTCTTAAAATTAGATGCAGTACCTGAAAAAAAAAATAAAACCTTATCACTACCTCATAGCTTATAGCAAAATAAATTCCAGATTGATCAAGCTAAAACATGCAAAATAAAATTAAAATACTAAATGAAAGCACAGACCTTTTAAAATATTTATATAATCTTAGCATTAGAAAGAGAAAGCCTTTCTACATAGGACCAAAAACTAAAAGGCCATTTAAAAAATGATAAATTCTATTGCATAAACATGAAAAAAAATTCACATGGTGAAAGAATGCCATAAAGATATCAAAAGACAAACAACAAATTGGGAAATATTTTTTCTACTCATATCACAGTAAAGGACTAATTTTTAATAGCTATAATATTCCTACAAATTGATAAGAAAAATAGCTACAATATAATAGGAAAATGAACAGAAGAATAGGGAATATAAGTGGCACTTATGCATTTGAAAAAATGCTCATCTACACTCTTCATAAGATACATTAATATGACACCATTTTCACCTAGCATATTGGTTAAAACAAAAAAAGTTTTTAACCAACCTGTTATCAAGGGTATGAGTATATATTGTTATAAGCATTGTAAATGTGGAAGCATGATTTGTTGTAAGCTCTTTGGAGAACAATGTAGCAAAATCTATCCAAAAAACACACATAACAATTTCATTTCTAGGACATTCTCATGTATGGGCAAAATGCAAATTACTTATTGCAGCACTACTTACTATATAAAAACATTGGAAACAACCTAAATGTCCATTAATTGAAGACAAGTTAAATATATTTCAATACATTAATACAATAGAATACTATGCAGCCATTAGAAGGTGCTCTGCGAGTATAAATGAGGAGGTATGTCTAAGAATGTTGTTAAATGAAAACAGCAAGATGCAGAACAGTGTTATCGTACACTCCCATTTGTTGCAATATATCCCCATATATATTTATATGCTGTCATGTGCACGGACTATCACTAGAGGTGCACACAACAAAATTTGTTATCTCTGAAGAGAGCAAAGGAACTTGTAGTCTGGCGGATGGGGCTGAGATGACAACTTAGTTATCCCTCTATATCATTTTACATATTTTTGAGTTTTGTCTAAGTAGTTATAGAGCTTATTTAATTATTACTTTAAATATTGGTGTAAATTTTAAGACAATGTAAAGGCAGGTAAAAAAAAAAGTGTACTAACTACTTGAAAAATTTTAAGTGGCAAATGACCACTCTGTGATGCTATTCAGAAAAGGTTTAGAATAAATGGGTCTTGAGCTAGACTTGAACCTGAAATTGAGATCACGAAGTGTTACCATGAACTGAGAAGGGCACAATCACACCCTGATGGTGCAAGCTTATGGGCACATCATTCAAACAATTATGAGATAGGGAGTGGGAAAAAGAGGAGGAGATTATGGAAATAGAGGAAAAGGGTGGAAGGAACAATGAGATTCAATTGTCTGGTTTGCAGTGAGAGCAAGATAATGCGTTTATAGGAACTCAGAACAAATATTCAAATAGCATGGTAGAAAGTACCATGTTCTTAATAATTACGTTGCAAAAGTACCTACTTTTTGCATAAATTTTTCGATGAGGATAAGTGATATGATATATTAGAAAAGGCCATGAACCTAAATTCAAGAGACATTCAGTCTGGCCCCTGTTCCACCATTAATTAGCAATGTAACCTTCAGAAGGTCATATTGTATCTTCAGGCCTCAATTATATTGTCTATAATATAAGGGAAGGGCAATGTGCAATAGGTACATAATTCCACAATCAATTTTTTATCTGAAGAATACTTTTTTCAAATGAAATGTGAATGCCAACAATAAAATGGATAAAAGCAGGGTAACTGCATAAGGCAGTGATGGGTACCCCAGAGCCCACCTGCAACAGAATCTTTCTTTCCCTTCATGGCCCTCTTCAATGGAGCAAAATCAAAGCCCTGGGAACTAGCAAAGTTCAATTGAAAATCATTTTACTAGAGTATTCGTAAGGTCCCTTTTCATAAGAACATTCCACAATTCCAGGAGATAATTGATTCACAGGTTTAATCATGTTGCGAAATTTCTACAGAAACATTTGCCAAAATGGTGGTGGTGGGAGGCTGTGCAGGAAGTAATTACTTCAACAAAGGTTTATTAAGCATCTTTTCAGTACTCGGCCGCCCACAATGTCGAAAGATACAAAGCTGGCTAAAGTATGATTCCGTTTCTCTCTCAGTCTCGCAATCTATTGGACTTTCTTTTTTAATATTTTTAGGGTTCTCCAAGCTTCTTGAACATGTGAGTTGGTGTTCTTTTATTTGTTTGGGACTTTTCCTTTGTGTCTCCCCTCTCCCACTAAGACTCCAATTCCACATATGCTAGAACTTTTGACCACTTGTGCTCTTTTCCATTCTTTCTATTTTTGTTTCTTGCTGTGTTTCATTTTAAGTGCATTGACTTGTCTTCAGCTTCCTAATCCTGTTCTCTACTGTGTCCAGTTTGCTGTTAAACACATCCGCTAAGTTCCTAAATTCAGATACTGTATTTTTAATGCTAAACTGTCTATTTAAATTATTGTTTATAGATCCAAATATATCTTTTGAAATTCTCCTTCCTTCATTTTGTCAATCTTTTTCTCTATTTCCTTGAACACATTAATCATAGCCGTTTTGAAGACTTGGTTAGCTAATATCAGTATCTGGATTATCTGTAGGCTTGTTTCTATTGTCTATTTGTTCTCTTCGTTGTTGTTCATGGCCATTCCTCTTCTCATGTATAATCATTTTTGACTGTATGTAAGGCATTGCATGCTAAAAAAAAGCAAACCCGTAGAGACTTCAAATGATCACTTCCACAAAATAAAGTTCCTCTTTCCTCTGTTTAGGCAGGTAGTGTGATGGGCTAACTGGTTACATGAGTCAGGGATTGAGCTGGATTGGGCTGGGCTGTAGCTTGGTACCCTCAGTCTATCTCCGTGGAAGATTCAGTTTTGTCTTTTAAAAATTGCTGGCTTGGCTCTTTGACCTTTTTTGCCTTACACGGCTTCCAAATTTAGTAAATATATTAAGGCTATGTATTGGAGGCCCCTAAAGCTTTCCACCTTTTTTGTCAGACCACACAAATATCAAATTATCAGACAATTTCTCCAGCCCTCAAGAGAACCTTTCTAGATCCTCTGCTTCAGCTGGATCTACAATCAAGTATGTGCCTCCAAGTCACATCAGTTGCAAAACTTTAGTGCTAATCTTCCCCTCCTTTTAGGGTTCTTATCTGCTGTACAATTTGTTTTCAGGTCTTCTCCCCCAAAAGGTCTTTGTTTACTAAGTCTGTAAGATTGCGGAATTTTTTTATTATCCCTTTCGGAATCTTTTGGTCTATTTCTTTAGCCTCTCATACAGCCTTAGATTTATCAATTCATGGGCAAATGACATGTCCGTTTGAGTAATAAATTCTCCAAATTTTATTACTCTGGCTTCTTATGCCCACTAAAATCTTTGCTTTTTCTACTTTTAATAGTGACCTTCTACTTGCACCAAGATCTCATCTTTGTGCCCAGTATGACAAATACCCCCAGGGAAAAATCTGCTCATCAGGTTATCAACTCACCTCCTACCGTTCTCCTCACTCTGGCATTTTATTCTATCTGATTTTTATTGCTTTCTGATGTCTATAAAAATACGACTTTTGAAATTTACCTAGCTTTTTCTAATTGTCAGTAGTGATATTTATCTGCAGTAACCCATTACATCCTACTCAGAAGCAGAAGTTCACAATCTAGATTTTTAAGAACCTTAAAATTTAAGCAATGAGACAAATTTTAAAATCTTTAATATATGCCCTCATACTATTCATGTTATTATACATGAAAACATGTTTCTAGGTTTGTCTCTGAATACTTTGTAAAAGCATGGCACATTCTGTGGTTATGTAACGTCAGATGCCATTAACAAATATGCTAATAATTCAGACTAAAATTTAATTTTAAAGACACAACTAGTACATCTAATTAGTAACTTTAGTCAGAAAAGGCAGAATTCTCTAAAACACATTCACATTTAAAATTTTTAATAAAATTTTCATGTAACATAAAGTTAGATTAAATTTTAAATTAGATACTAATTTTCTAGGGTATAGAAATAATCATACAGTAGTCATAAGTACGACATTGGTGAAAAAAGTGATATTTTCTACTGATATATTTATAAAATATAATAACTATAATCTTAAGTCGTACTTTGAAATTCTAAGCCATTGGTGTTGCTATTATTATTTTCAACTCCCAAAATACATCAAAAATCATTTTAAATTATTTCTTCAATTAATTCCAGGATATCCACCATGCTAAAATTTTTTAAAATCCTGGAGGGCTTAAGAAATTGTGGGTATGTGTGCATAAGAGTGTACTTAAGAAATGAATTTGGTGTGCATACCTGGGATTATGTGGAATTTATTTTACTCTTTCTTTTGTTCTTGGTTTTCTTATATTTTAATTAGAGTCATATTTGTAAAGCAATTTAAAACTAGATTAAAATTTAACCTGCAAAAGGGTTGCTTGAAAAATGAATTAACTTTTCTCTGCTAGTCTGTTTTTCTCTTGCCCTTTTACTTCAAGGGCCTGTAACAAGCAGCATGGCCCGTTGTAGACATTTTCTTTCAGACGGCACTTCACTAAACCAGTGTCTCCCAAAGCGTCATTGGTGCATTAGAGTTATCTCAGTTAGATTATTGAACACATTCAGATTCTCGGGGTCCACTCCAGACAGGGATCACTGAGAGTAGGCTCCAAAACTCTGCATTTTTAATGCACATTGATACATGCTGTAGCTGAACACCATTCCCCAATGACTGCTCCGTAAGAGGACAGAGTCGACACTGACTTTTTAATTGTGTATTTGAAGGAGCACTACGCTGGTTTGCATAATGTCCATAGCTGTTTCCTCCATCAGCACTGTTAAGAAACCTGTCTTATTTCTTTCTCCTCTCTGCTTATGTTGTTCTCTGGAGCCCCCCTCATCAGCAACTCCTCTCCCATCATGCAGATCTCACCAGAAGCTCTTCTGGTTCTCATCTTCTTTATTCCATATTCCAGTACATTCGACTATGTCTGTATACCTGTTTACAAGTGTTCAGATTTAAATTTCTCCTCTTGGGATCAAACCTGGAGGGAAATGCATTGCCTTCAGTTAGACATGTCATTTACTGGCAGAAAACATGGCTTGTGATACTCCTGGTCTCTATGTAGTCACTGGTGGATCAGGTCTTTTCCTAGGCCTTTACCAAGCGGGAAAATTCAAGGGGAGTTTTGAGCATGGGGAGGTCCCTAGTGAACCTGCTTAATTTTCACCATTGCTTCAGCTCTGGATAATCAGAGATAAAAGATGAGCATTGAAGACAGGAACAAAACTAAACCTCTCTTGTCCTGAGTTCAGAGAAGCCATTAAGAGCAAGATATCTGTGGTCAGACTGCCAAGATTCAAGTTCGCCCTTCATGACCTTAGCCAAGTTACTTGACTTCATTAACCCTCTCTGTATGCATCTATAAAATGGGGGAAAATAATAGACCCTGATACCTGAAAATATCTTAGTAAACTGTTTTACTGAAGTATAGCACCCACAGAGAAGTGAATAGTTTGTAAATATACAATTCAATGAGTTTTTACAAAGTGAACACACTTATGTACACAGCATCCAGATCAAGAAACAAAAGTTCTCCCCCTACCTTCTGGTCAATGCCATCTCACCAACATTTACCACTCTCATGACTTCCAGCATCACAGACCAGTTTTGCCTATTATGTGTATACAAATAATCATACAATTTGGACTCTTGCGTCTGGCTTCTTTCTCTCAATGTGACGTTTGGGAGGATCATCCTTGTTGCATGTACTTATAGTTTGTCCATTACATCGTTGCATAGTATTTCCTTTTGGGACTATGACATAATTTATTATCTGCTCTAATTGATAGGCATTTGTTTAGTTTCTAGTTTGGAGCTATTTTCAATATTTTGCCATATGTATTCCCATACACATCTTTAGTACATATGTGTACACATTTCTACTGGGTATGTACTTAGGATAAGTCATAGAGTATGTACATACTCGACTTTAGTAGATCTGCCAAACAGCTTTCCAGTGTGGTTGTGTCAATTTATACTCCCACAAACAGTATATGAGAGTTCTAGTTATTCTATATTATCATCAACGATGGCTATTATCTGTCTTTTTTATTTTTGCCATTCTGACAGGTCAAGATATGCCTTGCAGTTTCATTTTCTCCTCCTTAAGGACTAATGCAGTTGAGTGCCTTTTGGATGTTTTCATATCAAACGACATAATCCATGTAAAGCTTGTTGCCTAGTGCCTAGCACATAGCAAATGCTCAATAAACCTAGGCATTTTACCTCTTACTTGGGCTTACAATGAAGGACCACAGGATGATCTCAATATTACACATGCCTACATTTAGTAATCATTACTCCCTGCCTTTTCAAGTTGTCACAGCAAAAAAGCCCAGACTATGCATATCATGAAAGAGAAGGTTAGCTAAAGGAGAAAAATAAATGTATTTTAAGGCTATGTTTCCATTTTTAATGAGTATAGTCAACAGAAGTTTATTTTATTGAGCACCACTGAATTAACACAAATGAAATGTAACCTCATTAATCACCGTTTATTGATTTACACCTCACTAATGCAATCATTTAAGAAAGTAGCTATTAAGTAACGGTGTCTCATTATAGTTCTTCTGTAATTTCCAGATAGGAATTATTATCAAGTATGTCAAGTGGGAATCCTGTGTGCTGGGAGTGCGATTATCCGAATGCTCAAAGAGTTGTGCAAAAAACCACCGGGGACATTTCCAACTAGCCAATAATAAATAATGTAGTTTTCCTTCACCACATTTTAAAGGGAGTTTTCCTTCTCGGCTTTTAGCATTCAGTCATAAGTTAAAGAGGGATGTAACAACCATTTCTAGTCACATCCTACTCATTTGACTAATAGTCATAAAAGAAATATGAGCATGAATTGTGGCCAATAAAGGAAATAGAAAGCTCTGAAGACTGGGAGCCCAACCATGTAAGTGAAATAGTATCCATTCAAAAATTTAGAACTAGGAATGACATCGTGGAGGCCGCAAAATGGCCTTAAGTTTTGAACTGTGTGGACAATGACAGAAGACAGGCCTCAATCCCTGCCACCTAGCATAGGGACAAGAAAAATTTATCCCAACAAAGTAACTTTTATTTTTTGAACTGTTGAATCATTTGTTGTTTCTTTTGCATGAATGCTGAGTAGGGAAGCTTCACAGATTTAGCCTCATACATATATTTAAAATGTAAGCTGATAAATAAACTCACTGGCGTGGAATAGAGCACAAACTATACAAATTAAGAAATTTAATTTTTCTCACTTCTGAGATTATCATGGGCTTTGAATATATTGCCTAACACAATATATAATGGGTCATGCAATAAAGCAGTAATTTGAAGCACTTTTTTAACAACTGACTTAAAACCTGAATACCATTTGAGTCAACAGATATTTAAGTAATCACAGACTGGATGAAAGGCTACATTTGGTGCAGTGATAGATGCAAGGTTACACACACACACACACACACACATACACACACACACACACACACACACACACACATATAAGTTTAAATCAATGCAAGGACCCGAAGGTTTATAGCAACACAATTCACAATTGCAAAGATGTGGAAACAACCCAAGTGTCCATCAATACATGAGTGGATTAATAAAATATTGTATATGTATACCATGGAGTACTATTCAGCTTTAAGAAACAATGGTGATATAGCACCTCTTGTATACTCCTGGATGGAACTGGAACGCATTCTACTAAGTGAAGTATCCCAAGAATGGAAAAGCAAGCACCACATGTACTCACCATCCAATTGGTATTAACTGATCAACACGTAAGTGTACATGTAAGAATAACATCTATTGGATGTCGGGCAGGGGGGAGGGGGAGGGGACGGGTATTTGCATACACAAAGAGTGCAATGCGCACCATCTGAGGGATGGGCACACTTGAAACTCAGACTTGGGGGGGAGGGGGGCCAAGGGCAACATACGTAGCCTAAACATCTGTACCCCCATAATATGCTGAAATTAAAAAAAGTAAAAATAAAAAAAATAAATAAATAAAAAATAATAAATCAATGCAAGGTATGGAAAGTGTGAGTATGACCAAGCCCACTTGAGCCTGTGTGGAGCTTGACTATATGGTTTGGAGCAGTGGTTTGCAACAGGGATGACTTTGCTCCTCAGGCGACACTTGAAAATATCTGGAGACATTTCTGGTTGTCACAACCAGAGCAAAAAGGGCTGTGGATATCTAGCAGGTAGAGGTCAGAGATGCTGCTCAACATCCTGCAATGCACAGAGTAGCCTCCCACAACATAGAACTCTGTAGCCCAAAGTATCAATAATGCTGAAGTTCACAAACCCTGATTTAGAGCATTTAGCCTTATCCCCAGAGAAGGGTCCAGAACAGGGCCTACCATATAATACATTATCAATAATTATGTGTTAAATAAGTATACTATAAAGTTACTAACTTATTCAACAGGAAATTTTGTTTAATACATGATAATAAAATGAGCGAATTGTATAGTATGGGGATTGTATCTCATTAAAGCTGTAATCATTTCGCTTTTTGTGAATATATATTTTGCAATGTTTGTCACATTTTTGTGAGAAGTATTTTCCTTTTTAACTTGACAAAGTAGAAAACAAATTAGCATTTTAATTAAAAGCAGTGGTTTGTAGTCGGACAGACATGAATTCAAATCCTCAATGATCCTCAGTTTCCTGGATTGTGAATTAGAATAACAGTAAATAATAAATATGAGTAAAATTGTATAACTAAAATGTGCTCATTTTGTAATCGTAACTGTTACAGTCTCGTCAATATCCTAGCATATTGTCATGTGGATTTGGCTGGTTGTGTATTCTCCCTTGGTACTATTGATCGGCAGAAAGGGTTAGTTCCTGTTTGGTGAAGAAATTGCTTTATTCTAGGCTCCTGCTCTATGAAGGTATCATCACGTCACCTGACAAGTCATTTTGTAGTCAAAGTTATATCAGCCTCTTCAATGTAGAGAATTTCTACATGCTGGGCACTAATGCTAAACACTGCACATGGATTTCATTCTGCAACCTTCACACAACCTTCCAAGGTTGGGATATAAAGGCTCAAGGAGATTTGGCCACACTGCAGATCCAGTTCTCAATAACACATGTGTCTGACAACAAAACCAAATTTTTTTTCTGCTGTGAATTATTGTGTCCTGGAGCAATCAGGAAAAATCTTCATTGAGGATGGATAAAATTTATATAAAGTATTCGGGAAGAAAAGGAGAAATGAGGAAGATGAAATGAAAGTGAACTCATCTCGCATCAAAAACTCAAATACTTTGTAACGCACACGTTGGTTCATTAGAGCACCGTGTACAATAGTGCTTCTTCAGAATCAACTTTTATGACGCCCATGAGGGAATGAGATAAATAATATAGAATTGCATATAGCCATTGCAGTTAAAGCAGAACTCTATGCATTGTCTTGGGAAGAGGGTACTTTGGTTATGAACATGATGACAAATTGTAGAACGAGGTGTACATGTATCCACGTGTGTGCATGTGACTGAGTCACAATTGTGCACAGGATTGGAAATAGTGCCTATAAAGGAGAAAAATTATAGGGTGGAGTGAGGGTGGTTAACAGGACTTTTACTTTCTCTCTTATGTTTACAATATCTAAAATTCATGAGTTTAACCCACATTCACTGTGTACCTACTAAGACCAAGCTCCACTGTTCTAAACTTTTGAGTCTCATCCTGGATGAGACTCAATTAATTGAGAAGCACCATATGAGATTGTTTCATTGGAGCCTGGACTACAGTTCTCATCAGCTCAGGAGGAGAAAGGGAGGGCAATGTTTATCCAACTTGCCTCTTGTGGAATCTAGTGTATGTGTCCCTCCCAGAAGCTTCTTCACGGCAGCATTTGGTGAAGGTGTGGAGGGCAAAATTCAGCCCATTCATTCAGTTCCCAGGAGGAAGAACCATTTCCTGAAAACAAGGAGGACTGAGGGAGTTTTAAAGAGTCTCTTCAGACCATTGTTCCTGTTTGACTATAATATAACTATTTATTCATATAACACTTTCCACAGATTCTGATTTTTATGATGCCATAAAGTAAGATTTTCAGAAACTTGGTGGTGGGTAACATAATGCCATCAATGACACTATTAATTAATGAAGAATTCTACTTAATGAGAGTGAGCATCATATTTTTCTGAAAATGAATCTTGAGAGCTTCCTTGATGATACTGTGATTCTACTTCCATTATCGTTTAGAGATGGAGGCCTGAGATGGGTCTGGTGATTATAATGATTTAAGAGGAGAAATAATATGTCAGAACTATGGGAGATTCTATAATTTCATGGTCTATAGCATAAAAAAATACATCACATCGCTAGATCTGGGTGTGTTGTATTTTAATATTCGCTGTTGTGATACTTTTCACAATATACCTGATTGCAAGTTTATACGGAACTCCCCTGACATCAATGGCATACCTATTGAAGCTACTAATGAAGAAAAGAGAATGTAATATACTTTTATTAGAAATTTCTTTAGGGTCTAGGCCATAATGGCACATACGAAGGGGGAAAGAAATTATTCATTAAGTATTTCCTAGGAATTATTCATAATTTCATTTAACAATATTACAGACCCTAGACCTCATGGATGCTTCAGCTGGTGCAGAATGGGACTGCTCGGTTCCACAGTGCAGTTAGCCATATAGAACACGTTATGCCTCAGATCTGAAACCTGCAACAAAGATCTTTCTGCTTTCTGGGGCAATCTTGGATGCTGAAAATTTACTCTTTAACAATTTGGGCCAGAACATCTTTAGAAGCCAGAATTTTTAAGTATCCCAATATCTGTTGCTAAGATTGTATGTGGGTCACTTGAAGGTTTTGGTTTTTGATGTTTGACACTTCCACCATTAAAATGAAAATTGAGATAATTCAGATGCTTTCCAAAATAGAGACATTTGGCATCGTGATGAGTATTCAGCCAACAGGGTAACTGAATTTTAAGTTTCTATCTGAATATATTTATTTTTTTTTTAGAAATAGATAAAAAGGTCTAAGAAATGTAAGTACCAGATTATTTTCCTCAGGCATCAGATATCAAAAAAGTGAGGTTAAATGAATTTTCAAGTTTTTTGCTGTTAAGTTTTTGAAATCATATTTCTTTAACTCTACAATGCACTGATTATGTAATGCACTATTATTTTATGTACCACAGTGGATTATAATTTTAAGTCTAATCCCAATTTTAAGAAATGCAGAAAAAATATGTTGTATAATCAATAAAATTTGGTAACCACAAAGTGATATATCTTGGGAAAAAGCAAACAACACACAAATATGGAAGTCTCATCCATTCCCATTGGAAATCTCTATAAATAATTTGTTCTGTATCCCCCATAATTGCATACACAGTTCTTTACAAGATGGATTATTCAATATATTTTGTATTGTAACTGGCTTTTGTCATCCAACGATATATTAGGGACACTCTTCCATAACCATTATCTCATTTTTTAAAATGACTACACTGATATTCAGAAGCGCCTCTTCTATCTTTAGGTCAGAAGTTCCAAATTGTGGCCTACGACCTACTGTTTTAAATAGTAAGAAATTTCATATACATTCCTGATTTCCAGATTTCCTTAAAAAGCAGATGAGGGCTAGGCTTTTGCATAGTGATAGCTGGCTGCAGCCAAGCAGAGCCTGTCCCTCTAGTTGGAAGATGCACCCTACCGGCTCTGGTTCACCGTGTTTCCCACAACTCTCTCATGCTGCTACACACAGCTTGTGTCTCTTTTTACATCCCCAGCTTGTCCCTGTTGAATTTGGGGTTTGGAACCCCTACTTTTTCATTTTTACTTTTTTATTCAATCTGACAATCGTTTTTTTATTTTTAAATGTTATTGTAGTTACTTATTTTTTTATTTCAGAATATTACCGGGCTACAAATGTTTTGGTTACATACATGGATTGCTTTTGTACTGCTTGAGTCAAAGTTATAAGTGTGCCCATCACCCAGATAGTGTACATTGTACCCGTTAGGTATGATTTGACCTATCCCCTTCTCCTCCCTCCCACCTGCTTGATTTCTGTTGAGTTTTACTTCCATCTGTGCACATGAGTGCTAATCAGTTCCAAATTAATAGTGATTTTTTTTTCCATTCTTGCAATACTTCACTTAGGAGGATGGTCTCCATTTCCATCCAGATTGTTGCAAAATATTAATTCATTTGTTTATCACTGAGTAGTACTCCATGGTGTACACACACAACATTTTATTAATCCACTCATGAATTTATGGGCAACTGAGTGGATTCCATATCTTTGCAATTGTGAATTATACTGCAGTAGTACAAATATCTTTTTGATAAAACGACTTTTTTTCCTTTGGGTAAATACCCAGTAGTGGGGTTGCTAGATCAAATCATAGGTCTGTTTTTAGTTCTTTGAGGAATCTCCATACTATTTTCCATAGAGGTTGCACTAGTTTGCAGTCCCACCAACAACATATAAATGTTTTTTTCTCTCTGCATCCATTCCAGCATCCATTGTTTTGGGACTTTTTGATAAAAGCCATTCTCACCGGAGTTAAGTGATATATCATTGTAGTTTTGATTTGCATTTCCCTGATGACTAGTGACATTGAACATTTTTTCATATGTTTATTGACCATTAGTCTATCTTCTTTTGAAAAGCTTCTGTTCATGTCTTTTGTCCACTTTTTAATGGGCTTTTTGTTTTTTATTTTTTGGGGCTTTTTGCTGATTTGCTTGAGTTCTTTGTAGATGGGTTGTTAGCTGCATAGGATGTATAGCATGCAAATATCCCATTTTGTAGGTTGTCTGTTTGCTCTGTTGATTCTTTCCTTGGCTGTGCAGAAACTATTTAATTTAATCAAGTCCCATTTATTTATTTTTTTTTGTTGCTGTGATTACCCTTGGGGTCTTCTTCATAGATTCTTTGCCTAGGCCGATATCTATAAGAGTTTCGCCAACATTTTCTTCTAGAATTCTTATGGTTTTGCATCTTAGATTTAAGTCTGTTATCCATCTTTGAATTAATTTTTGTGGGTGGTGAGAAATATGGATCCTGTTTCAATCTTCCACATGTGGCTATCCAATTTTCCCAGCACCATTTATGGAATGGGGATTCTTTTTCCCAGTGTGTATTGCTGTGTACTTTGTCAAAGATCAGATGGCAAATATGTGGATGGTTTTATATCTGGGTTCTCTGTTCTGTTCAATTGGTCTATGTCTCTGTTTTTGTTCCAGTACCATGCTGTTTTGGTTATTATGGCCTTGTAGTACAGTTTAAAGTCTGGTAAACTGATGCCTCAAGATTTGTTACTTTTGCTTAAGGTTGCTTTGGCTATTTGGGTTCTTTTCTGGTTCCAAACAAAGCATTGAATTATTTTTTTCTAGATGTGAAAAAAATGATATTGGTATTTTGATGGGAATTGCATTGAATCTGTAAATCACTTTGGGTAGTATGGACATTGTAAAAATATTACTTCTGCCGATCCATGAGCATGATATGTTTTTCCATTTGTTTACATCATCTGCAATTTCCCTCCTCAGTCAGTGATTCATAGTTCTCTTTGTAGAGATCTTTCACCACCTTGGTTAAATATATTCTTAGGTATTTTATTTTCTTTGTAGCTCTTTTGAAAAATATTGAGTCTTTGATTTGATTCTTAGCTTGGCTGTTATTGGTGTACAGGAATGCTACTGATTTGTGTACATTGATTTTGTAGCCTGTGGCATTGCTGAATTTATGTATAAATTCCAGGAGTCTCTTGCAGGAATCTTTGGAGGTTTTAGATATGAGATCATATCATCAGCAAAGAGCGATAGTTTCACCTCCTCTTTCCCCATTTGGATACCTTTAATTTTTTTCTCTTGCCTGATTGCTCTGGCTAGGACTTCCAGCACTGTGTTGAATAGAAGTGGCGACAGTGGGCATCCTTGTCTTGTTCCAGTTCTGAGTGGGAATGCTTTCAACTTTTCCCAATTGAGTATGATGTTTGCTGTGGATTCGTTGTATATGGCTTTTATAATTTTGAGGTATGTTCCATCTATGCCTCTTTTGTTAAGAGTTTTTTATCATAAAAGGGTGCTGAATTTTGTTCAATGCTTTTTCTGCATCTATGGAGATGATAATATGATCTTTGTTTTTCTTCTATTTATGTGGTGAATCAGATTTATGGATGTATGTATGTTGAACCATACTTTTACCCCTGGGATGATGCCCACTTGGTCATGGTGGATTATTTTTCTGATGCACTGCTGAATTCAGTTCTATAGAATTTCATTGAAGATTTTCACATCTATATTCACAAGGGATATTGGTCTAGTTTTCCTTTTTTGTTGTGTCCTTTCCTAGCTTTGGAATCAAGGTGATATTGGCTTCATTAAATGAGTTGGGGAGGATACCTTCCTTCTCAATGTTATGAAATAATTTCTGCAGTATGGGTACCAGTTCTTCTTTGTAGGTCTAGTAAAATTAGGCTATGAAACCATCTGATCCAGGACTTTCTTTTTTGGAAGATTTTTTTATTGCTGCTTCAATTTTGTTACTTGATATTAGTCTGTTCAGGAGTTCTATTTCTTCCTGATTGAGTCTTGGGAGGTTGTGTGTTTCCAGGAATTTATACATTTCCTCAATGTTTTTTAGTTTATTTGCATAGAGATTTTGATAGTATCCACACATGATATTTTATATTTCTGCGATATCAGTTGCAATATCTCCTTTTTCATTTCTGATTGAGCTTATTTGGGTCCTCTCTTTTCTATTTCTGGTTAATCTAGAGAGATGTCTATCAATTTTGTTTATCTTTTCAAAGAACCAACTGTTTCGTTAGTTGTCTGTATTTTTTGTTGTTGTTGTTTTTTATTTCATTTAGTTCTGCTCTGATCTTAGTTATTTCTTTTCTTCTGCTGGGTTTGGGATTGGTCTCCTCTTCCTTTTCTAGGTGGAACCCCTAGTCTAAATATTTGGAAAAAACCTTAGGTGCACGAAGGCCATTTTAAGTGAAATTGCATTTCAAGGTCATTTAAAAATTTACATAATCTCTCACTTTCCACCACCTCCACCATCTAGTTTTTACTCTCGTCAAGATTTACATATTTGATTCAAATATTTTTCAATTCTCCTACTTCCTTAAAGCTGAAATTAGATGAGTTATCAGTCCCATTTTATTGGACCCATTTGTTTTATTATTCTTTCCTATCACATGTATCTCACTGATTCTCATAGACCCAACTACACTGTCACATTGGTATCTCTTCATGAAACCTCATTTCTAGTGATCTGTCATTGTCCGCCCAAAATGGAAATGTTTCCTTTGTTCTGTTAGCTATGCCAGCATTGTCCCTGAAGCCCAGCCCGATCACTTCTGTAGTCATTGCTCCCCTAGAGGTTGGGAGCTAAACTTGCCCTTTTTTCACAGCCAATTTCCTTAGTTGGCAAAGCAACATAGGAGAAATGTTTGAATAAGCCTCAAGAATAAAAAGAGATCTGGTGCTCTATTTGCTGATGTGGCTCATTTTCCAGTGTTACAATTTGTGTAGAATTGATATTTGTTGGTAATACTAAGGAAGAAATTATAATTCTTCTTAACAGACTTCTTCTTATAACTATTTCACCATTTAAACTGATTTCTTGGAGAAATTCTTAGTATAACCAATGTGCCACTCCTTCTTGGAATGTGTATATTCTACAAAATAAACCATAAAATAATTTCAATGTAATCTTTATATTTTTGGAAGACTTGCTGACTTTTTTGTTCTGTTTCAAATGTAAAGTAGAAAATAAAATACATAGCACTGAATTTGGTAAAATTGTGTGAATATCAACGAATATCATGAAGAATTTATTCCAGAATACTAGTTTACATATGTCACAGCTAGATAAAAGGCTGTTTCTGTGCCACTTCTCTCTCTCTTTCTCTCTCTCCCCCTTTTTTCTTTGTCTGTAATATCTTGTCAGTTGTGGTAGCCAATGAGTGTTGTTCCCCTGAGGAATGATGTGGTAAGAGTAAAAGGGACAACTTACATTAAGGGACTGAACTATAATGGTGTTATCTCTTAAAAACACCCATGTCAGCCGGGCGCGGTGGCTGGCTCACGCCTGTAATCCTAGCTTTCTGGGAGGCCGAGGTGGGCGGATTGTTTGAGCTCAGGAGTTCGGAACCAGCCTGAGCAAGAGCGAGACCCCGTCTCTACTAAAAATAGAAAGAAATTAATTGGACAACTAAAAATATATAGAAAAAATTAGCCGGGCATGGTGGTGCATGCCTGTAGTCCCAGCAACTTGAGAGGCTGAGGCAGGAGGATCGCTTGAGCCCAAGAGTTTGAGGTTGCTGTGAGCTAAGCTAATGCCACGGCACTCACTCTAGCCAGGGCAACATAGTGAGACTCTGTCTCAAAAACAAACAAAACAACACCCATGTCTCTTATGTAGACCTCTTCTCACAGGGAGGAACGAAAACAGAGAGCTTCATAAGTAGCTTGCTGTTAGATTGTGTCCTCTGCAATATAAATTAGATGCAAAGATCTTTAAACTAGGAAGTTTTCCAGACTTACTCTTAAAGAAATATTGGCATTTCCCAAGACTTTCATGAAAACAAGATTCTTTGGACTGTCACAAAGCCCAATGCCGGCATGAAAATCTGTATGCTCTACAAATGTGTTGAGTAATGGGCAGTCAGGAATAGAGCCAATTGTGTGGAAGCTCATTGGATGCAACTACATTTCAAAGAGTCCTTAAGCTATCATTGCTTTTCTTCAGTAAGCCAAAGATTTAAGACACAAAGCAATAGTATCTTACACTGACTATATATCATGATCCTGATGACTATTTCCAAATTTGTGATTATAAAAAACGTACAATACAGAGAAGCTAAAAAATATATAAAAATGGAAAATAAAGCTCCCATAATGCCAACATCCAGAGACAGCTTCTGTTAATATTTTTATGTGTGTTAGTTCTAGGTGAGTTTTTTTTTTTTGACACATTTGAAGTGTTTGAAATTATGCCATATGTAAATATAATATCCTGCTTTTTTCAGTTAATTGATAACATACACACATACACAAACACACCCCATACATAGCCAATAACATATACCTTAGCCATTTTTCCTAGCTTGTTGAAAATTTCTGAAAGCAAAATTTAATGGTATCATTGTGTGGATGTCCATTGTGTCAACATAATAAAACTTGCTGAGCCATTCTCCTATTTTTGGTCATTTAGTTTGTTTTCGATTTTTGCTATTATAAATAACCACATTTCAAAGCATTTGTATTGATTCTTAGTGAATGAAATAAGTGGGTAAAAGGTATGAAATGTTTGAAGACTCAATAGATGTATTGTCAAATTGTTTAACAAAACTATTATTATCATCACTGCCTTGAATGAGTCCCAATTTCAACCCAGTCTCATTGGCACAGGGTAACCTTATTTTCTAAACATCTCTTTTAATAAATAAAAAAATGCTATCTTTTTGTTGTTTGGAAGTACATTTCTTCTATTCCCGGTGAAGTTGAATATTTTTTCATGTAAGCATTTGCTTTTGTGTGAATCACTAAATTGCTACAGGCAAGGATGGCCTTACATAGACAATGTTGTCTATGCCTATTTGAACATCAGCCTTATTTTAAAAAGTGCTTTTCAATTTATTAAATGCTGTCATATATATAATTACCTCATTGGAGTCTTACAACAGCCTTTTGAGGTAGAAAAGAGCAGATATTATTTCCCTATTTAAAAATGAAGCAAGTAAGTCTCAGAGAAAATCAGTAACTAGCCCAGGTTAATCCAGTTAGCAAGCAGAAGAGGTGCTTTTATTTTGCTTTGCTTTGTTTTGCTATTGAATTACAGAGTTTCAATAAAAACTAGAGTTTGTGTGAAGTGAGGTCCAGTTAAAGCAAAATCACAGAAAGTAAAGTAGGGATTACTATTTAATGCTCTTCACTAGCTCTCTACAATAAAGTGTAAGGCATCAAGAAAAGGCTGGTATCATTTGTTACATGATGTCTGAGACACTCCAATTCTGAACCAGAAAAAATATTTAGCAAGAGAAAGAAAAGATGAGCTGAAAGGCTGTTTTTCTGACCATTGCTTCATGACCTTTAGTGCTCATGGGCTTAAATATAAGATGACAATAAGAAGTACTTAGGAGGTGTACAAAGGAGAGGCAATATTTTTCAAGGTGCCATAAGCCAGTTAAGTAGAATGTTGAGTGTATATTCAGAGCAAAGGATGTTTGTTTCTCCTTCATTATTGCAAAAAAGTGTTAGCTAATTGCCAAAAGGTAATCACTTCCTCCAAGTTCCTGGTTTTGGGTGGGGAGGAATCATAAAAATATCAGCAGTGAGACAGTACTCTGGTGGTTTGATTATGTAATCTTATTAGAAATGTTGGACTTGATATCCCTTAGTTGAGTCTTCCCATTGAAGGAAAAAAAAATCACAAACATCCAAAAAAGAAATCTGAGATTATATTCTTAATTAATTCCATCCATTTTTATTGGTTACCAAATTTGCATAGGCATAGTGTAATTTTTAAACCAATGGTACATGTATTTTGGTGAAATTTGACCACATATATGCTATATAATAACCACGTGAAACTTAGGCATTCTATATGTCATTAGTTACCACACCACTTGAGAGATAGCAGTTGTATTCATTAGGTTCGAGCAACAGAAACTGATGCTGGTAATCTTAGGCAAATATAGAATTTATTGGCAGGTTCTCAGAGGCTAACAAAAAAATTAATAGAAGCCTAGGAGCACCATTCTTTGAATACAGGCATAAATCTGCAACCCTCTAAATGATACAACAGCAAGAAATACATAAAATATTAATACCAAAGAATAAATCAGACCTGCCCATCATGGTCACAGATATGACCCCAACCATCCCTACATCCTGTGCCACTAGTTCAGAACTCAAAATCCAAGAGGACATCCTCTGGTTAGTTAAAATTTCATATGCCTATTGCCTGACAGTAGGAAGACACACTTGTTCCATTTTTGTGGTCAACAGCAGCTATTAATGTATAAAACTATGAATAATTTGGAATTCCATAAAAAGGACACGTAAAACAAAGGGATGTTTTTTCATAGATGAGGGGGAGGTCAGTATTAAAATATAAAAATTGAATTACAGTCAATATGGCTGTGAATGTTGAGACTACCACCCCTCTCCCCAAGCCTTCTTTCTCCACTTAGCCAGCAGAAAGTAGGAAGTCAGTTGTACACCTTACCGACTGGAGATGGATCTGACTAGCCTAAAAGCAAAAACCTAAGAACACTGACACTAGGGTTTCCCAACGAACCAATCCAGCTGTATCACCCTACACTTAGACACAATGGCAGTAGACAACTGCTCATGCACGTGAAGCTTTTCATCAGCTTTTCAGTCTCCCACTTTCAAAATATGAGCAGACAAGCGAAGACTACCAGATATCTTAGCAAAACTTCCAAAGTGAAAGACAATAGCCTAAACACACAAATAGAAAAAAATGAAAGCTTTGGGAGCAGGAATATAAAAACTTTTTTAAAAATCTATCATTAATATCCTCAAATATAAGAGATACTATTACATCCATGAAACAAGAAGAAACATTTAGACAACAAAAATAAAGCTCTTGGCAATTAAAAATAAAACAGCCAGGAGTGGTAGCTCGGCCCTCTAGTCCCACCTACTCAGGAGGCTGAGATAGGAGGATAGCTAGAACTGAGGAGTTCGAGGCTGCAGTGATCTATGATTGGGCCACTGCACTCCAGCCTGGTCAACAGAGAGAGACCCTATCTCTTAAAATTAAATAAAATATAGTAAAATCTCATTAAAAGAACTGAATTACAGAATTGAGAAAATCCCTCAGAAATTGGTGCAAAAAGATATAGAACTGAACTGTGGCTGGGAACAGCTAAGATGGGGTGGGGATCCTGTGGCCCTAACGCCTTCCAGGTCCTTAAGTGTGGCCTTCTGACTGAATCAAAATTTTACGGAACAAATCCTTCTATTTTTATCAATACATTTTTGTTTATCTTTTATACTTTTAATTCGTTTTTTACATGAATGTATTTAAAATACCAAAGCATAAAATAAGTTTCAAAGAAACGATCCTCCCAGATTGACTGGCACAATTATTAATAGAACATTAGTAAGCCATAAGGGCTAAATTGACGGCTGCTACCCTCATGATTTAGTTCTAACTTTCCCCACCTGACTGGCACCACTACTGAATGAGGCCGGTTGGCAAGAGTTTATGGGGGTCGAGTATGCCAGTCCGTTATCAACTTTTGACAGTGGCATACTACATTTCTCTTTGAAGTGGAATTTGTGGATAGCTGCATAGCTAGACAGTATTTTTTAATTCTGTGGTTAACAGCCCATGATGTCAAAGAAAACCAAGAGAACGCTGAAGAAAGAAAACAGATTTTTTAATGAAGATTGGGAATTGCAATATTATCTTGTTTCCACTAAAGATAAAATGATTTGCTTGCTTTGTGATACTGCAATATCAACATTAAAGAAATCAAATGCTCATCAGCATTATAACACTCATAAGGACCACAAATATTTTAAATTAGAGGGAGAGGCACCAAAGATTGTATTGCAGAAATTAAAACATGAAAAGCAAAAGCAAAGACAATTCTTTCAAGCTGCGGTAAGACCTGGAAGTAATGCCACTGAAGCAACTTATAAAGTAGCTTATATACTTGGGGAAAAAAGTGAAGCTATTCAGTGACGTAGAAATTTTGAAAGAATGCATTGTCGAAGTTGTAAGCTATTTAGACCCTGATAATGTTTCAAAGTACAAACAACTGCCTCTTTCAAAGAGAACCATATGGATGGGCAGCATGAATTAGCCTTCAGCTTAGCAGAGCAACATCATGCACTACTTCACCAGGAGTATATATATCATTCAACGGCTTTGGATGAATCAACTCACACTACAGAATCAGCGCAGGTTCTATATGTCATTCAGGTCATAACAGAAAATTTTCTTTGCTATAAAGACTTACTCACTTTGGGCACTCTTGCAAACAGAACATGGGGAATAGATATCTTCAACTAGTTTTGAGACAAATAACGCGAAGTTGGAGTGAATTTGGCAAATTTAGTGAGTGTATGTACAGACAGTGCACTTTCCATGACCAAAAAACATGAAGGGTTTATTGCACAGATTTAAAAAAGTATTAACAGATCCAAATGTTCTCATTTCTTTTCATTGTATCTTGCATCAGCAAAATCTTTGTGATAAAGCTACAGTTTTAAGTGATACTTTGCAACAAGTTATAAGTATTGTTAACTATATTCATGCAAATGCAAAGCCACATCCTCAGTTTCTTAACATGCTAAAGTTGAATGAAGAGGTATTCGGTAGGGATTTGCTGTATCATTCTAAAGTGCATTGGCTATCACAGGGACAGGTGTTAGCCAAAATTTTATCTCTGTGAGAACAGATAGTTAAATTTCATGAAGAATAGAATCAGCAATGTGAATTACTGAAAGAAGATTTTTATAGGAATGCAACATTTCTGTGTGATATCATGTCAAATCAAAATAACTGGAATATTTCTTTGCAAGGTAAAACTGAGTCTATAATATGTGGCAAAAAATCCAAGCACTTTGAAAAAAGCTTATCTTCATTCAAAACATTTCTTCCAAAGGTGATTTCAGATGAACATTTTCCCCAGTTAGCAAAGGTCATTAATGAGCAGGATGATAGATGCAAATCATTTGAAGAATACACAGCTGTTATAGACCTATTAACTGGAGAATACAATGAAAAGTTCATTGACTTTGAGAATCATGACGTTGCATTTTAGCATTTCGGCCTCACTTAGTTGATATCACCAAGGCACCTAAAGAAGTACTGATGAAATTCTTTGAGCTCTCAGTAGATGACATTTTAAAGTCATTGTTTGACGCTAAGAAAGATCCAATTGAAATACAGAAAAATGCAATAGAACACTCATGCCTTCGGCAACATGCCCAAAAAATGCTTTCTTGCTTTTCAACCACTTATTGCTGCGAATCTATATTCTCCTCCCTAACCCAAATCAAGACACCGTTAAGGTCACAAATGACTGATACCCATCTAGAGGATCAACTGAAACTGCGAACTTCCATGCTGCTACCAAATACTCAAATGCTTTCCAGCAACAAGCAGACACAACAAAGTCATTAAAAGATTAGTTAACTTTAAAATTAACAGTTTTCATTTTTGAAATTATTAAGTACATGGTAGTTAGATTTTTACAAAATAATGTACATGTTTAAGTATATGTAATTGAAATTTCTTGAATGTGACCTTATTTGATTATAGCTAAATTAATGGGGCCTTCCAATGTGAAAAGTTTCCCCACCCATAGGCAAAAATAATTGGAAGATATTTCCAAGCACTTCAACACCCAAATGCCTTTTTCAGAAACAAAGGGCATGAGATTCCAAATTAAAATTCCAAATTAAAAAGGACAGGTAACCACTCAGCACAGTGGATGACATAGAACCTCAGCAAAGTACATTATCACTAAATCTCAGAACCCTGGGGATGACAGGAGGAATCTAAAACCTTCCAGAGAGAAGAAAATCAGGTCACAGCAAAAGATTAAAAGCCAGAATTTGTCAACAGTATCTAAGAGAGTGAAACAATAGATCAAGAAATAAAGTACATGCATATTTTTTAGAGACATGGAGATAATTCAAAAAAGATATAGCTGAAATTGATGAAAGTTGTTGCCTCAGGGAGACTGAAAAAGTGATGGGAATGTACATAGAAGCTTTTTATTAATAAATAATGAAATTTATAGAAATCATTTATTTTTAAAACTATTGTATATATATAACTTGAAAAAAATGAAGGCCAGGAATAAGTTGTTAGCTCTCCAATAAGGAGACAGAGAGAGAGAGAGAGAATGGTGGTCCGTGCATACATAGAGATGCGTATTTCCTACACCAGAGGACCAGTTGGTGACTACTCTGTTGAAAGTGTCTGAAAATCAACTCAAACTAGCGTAAAATTGAGGTTAGATTTGTTGACTGTCACTGGCAGCTCAGAATGTCAAAGGCAGGGCTGCAAGAACCAAGACTTCAGGATGTTGCTTGCCCCTGTCTTTGCTTGGCTGCATCACAAGGAGAAGCCTTCCTCATAAAGCACAGAAGAAGGCCACTGGAAGCCCACATTCACGTATTTTCCACTTTAGCAATCCAAGTGGAATGAGATCTTCTTTATCCCAGTAGTTATATATCTGTTTGGGAAGGATAATTGGGTCCAACTTTAACAGAGCTCCAAGAATGGCTGGGCCTGAGTCAGATGCCCATCCCATCGGCCAGATTTGGAAAAGGTGTACACACCTCATCTCGCCTTTGACTACAGCCATGGTGAGGGCAACTAGTTTCATGCAGTTACAACCTAGAACAACTTTGCCTCAACTGATCTCCCTCCTTCTGCTTTGGAGCTTTTGTGATGCCGTGGAATGAGCTACCTTCAGGAAAATTCCTGCTGCAAAACCTGGAAGTGCAAGAGAGTTAACATCCCATGGGGCAACTCCTGTCACTGGGACATGGGAGCCAGTGGATAAATGGTGTGTTCTCTTCTATCCTTCAGACAAATCTTCTGAGATGCAGTCTCTGTGGCTCCTCAGAAGATCTCAGTGGAATTAGCACCAGCTGCCTTTGGTAGTGACCAACTCAAGAACACACCCTTATATTGGCTCTCCTTTCTTCTGTGTTTCTCTCCACTAACCTCTTCCACTAACTTCCACCAAGTTCTCTCTACATCTCTTCGCTGAGATCACTTTCTTCATTCAGGTCTTATCTCAGGGACCACTTTCTTGGGAGAATCCAGGCTAAAACAGGGATTTTCTCAAAGGAATATAGATACCTTGTTAGACAAAAGATAACATATCTATTTTAGACACCATTGTCCATTGATCTCATGCACTTCACTAGTGGCCTATGGATAACTTGAATTCATTCATTTCAGAACATGTAGTTTGGACTTTAACTTCATAATCATTTATTTTCATATGGACCGAATCTTCAAAAAAAATCCTAATTTAATATAAGACCAACTATTAGGTAGAGGACAAATTAGGCAAACAAATATGAAAAATATTTCTGTACACACCGTAAAGCAACAGAAATGATTTGCAATATGATGGGAGCCCTCCAGCTATTGGGAAGTTGATGTCAGATATTCTTAGGAAAGAAGCATGTTAAAGTGATAGGAAACATGGGTGTTAGTTTAAAAACCTCATTAAAGACTGAGCCAACTTTTTTTAAACAAACTTCTGGATTACTACACTCAGAGTCAAAGAACGAGATAAAATATTTTGTGTTTTGGGGGATGTTTCTTAACTTGTCCCATTTAAATAGTATCGCCTTTTTAAGAGGAATGGTTAAATTCTTTTATTGTTGTCATACTTCGAAATGGTTTTCAAATGACTATTTTCTTTATTTATTGACTAAACAAATTAAACGTTGGTATTTATTTAAAAAACACATATTCGGGCTCTATGTATGTGGCTCAAATAATTTAGTCTTCAAATTTTACCAAAGATGGTAGTGTAAATCTGATGAAAGCATATCTTTAAGAAGGAATGTGATGACTAGTCTTAATTTCTATGCAAACATCATCTATATTCTCCATGCTATGTATTGTAACTTTCCATACTTATATATTGTGTTTCCCCATTAAATTGTGATGACCTTGAAGACAGAGAATCTTAGACTTCTTTGCATCTCCTTTGGTTCCTAACAGTGAACATTACATGTAGAAGGTGAGAAACAAATGTTTCATTCAGTCATTTTAATGATTATAACATAATAACTCTATTTAGTAAGATAAAATCATCTTTATTATAAACAATGAATAAATAAGAAGAAGTAAATAAAACATTAGTCGAAATCCCACTATCACTGCCCAAGGGTAACCAATAAGCAGTAGTTAGTGTGTGTTCTTCTAGTCTTTTTTTCTACTTTACACAGACACGTACACAATCCCCACACAAATATGTGCCGATTTATGTCATAAACATATGTACATATTTAACAATATAAGATTATACTAAACATACTACTTTAGTATCTTGATTTATTTAAATATTACAGTCATTTTTTCAGTACTTTATTAGATTTTAATACTTTAAAATTATTAATAAAAATTAAACCTCACTGTAATTAAATCAATTGATGCAGGAATATGTAATGAAAAATTTCTTTACCCTCCCCTAACCCACATTTCTGAAGCAATCATTATTACAATTTGGTGTGTAGCCTTCTACGTCTTTTGTTATACATTCCTACAAATATAAATAAACAGAAAAACATAAACATGTGCAAGATTTTAAGTCATTAACTGCATTTGCACGCACCCTTTGGAGCATAATAAATTTAGAAATGTCAGCATATCAGTTGTTTGATTGATAAGACCGGTGCATTAGAATTGAGTAAAAGTTGATAAATAAAATTTTATTTCTATTAGACTCCTCATTAAGCTCCTTTTTATTAGTACTTAGGTTCTGGATTTACATGGTCAGTCTTGGGAAACATCTTTGGTAAATATGGTTCCTATGGAGACAAAGGATGAGCAAATGACTCCTACAGTTTTCACCAGTGCCTCTACAGATGGATATCTATTAAATTCAATAACTCGACATTGACTAAAATTATCTTCTCTCAAGTACCGAAGAAATATTTGTTGTTATTGTGTTTAGTAGGTAGAAAATTGGACTTGCATTCTTTCCAACCTTTTCTTAAAAGGGCCCCATAGGAAAATAACTTGAAGATTAATTCAGTAGTCATTGAGCTTATAGAATGAGACACCTATGAAATTATTAAAAACACTTAAATTCACAGAGATGCTTGTCAAACTTACTTTAGTCTAATTAAATGGTTGTTTTAATCACTTCTCATTATTTATTTTACTCTAGATAAGAGCCAAATATATTAGTCTCCGAATAGTATTAAATATTTCCCTCATGATGTATCATCAACAAAGTCCTGCTGAATTAATGAATTGTGTGCTTGTTTGAAAGTGGGATTGTACTTGTCTAATTGTGGCATCAGTTGTCATGGAGACTATCGGCCAATCAGTGAATAAACGCCCTTACTTGGCAGTGTTTGGGTGAAGAAAGCTTTGTGCAGTTGTCAGCCTGAGATTTATGATGGTAAAACTATATTTGGCAGGCAAATCAATGTGTTGACCACTCTTTGTGTTTCTGCCCTCATCTTAAGTCAACCCCCTGATACTCAACTGGAATATTAAGAGACCCTGGGTCTTTGGAGCAGTTTTGTTATTAATAGATCACTTTTACAAACCGTGTATGGGATGACTAGCTATTTGTATACATATACAGTGAAGGCAACCCCTGGTATTTCTTTGTGTTTGTAATTACAAATGTCAGATCTTGAAAGCAAGTGGGTATTAGAGGATATCTTTTTATGTCTACTATTAAAACATGTCGAGTGATCTATAAATTACCCCACATAGATAAACAGTGGATTAAAATTAGGCACTTTCACTCTGTCATCACTGTAGTATTAATCATTGGAGTTTGGGTCTTTAATGTTAATATATACCTTTTAGCAGTATATGTCACTACATATTAAATTACATGATAGCTGACAGATTTTTAAATCAAAACATTTTTTTCTCCTAATGTCATAACATGATAAGAAATAAAGAGTAATTTTTGCTTACATAGAATATTGTTTAATCTTTGCATATGCTGTTTCTTATTGTTTATATTTGCAATGAACTAAGATTTTTTAATCAGTACCTATTTTTATTCACATACACATAAAAATAAGTGATAAACCTTTCATTTAATATACAAAGAACTGTACATAGTAATGCCCATAAAATCAATACTATTTTACTAACTTTTAGTAAAACAAAATTGGGGTAAAATACCAAAATCTTCTAAGTTTTTTAATTTTGTTCACCAGAATAAATTATAATACAAAAACACATTACTAAATTGTGAGAAAATACATGACTTTTATATCCTAATCAATCCAAAACAGAAAGCTTTACTCTATAGCATCTGACAAATAGTGATTCAATTACTTTCACTCTTTATAAATTCTGACTATTATTTAGAGAGCATAAATAAATTGCATATAGTTATTTGACATAAAATAAATCCATTGAAGAATGGGCAGGTAAGGTTGCTTCCATGTTAGTTAATGCCAGAACCAAAATTCCTTCTATGAGTCCCCATCCTAATTTTCCCATCTGCTACTGCACAAATCCATTATGGAAGCTGAACCACTTATGGAGTAAGCACATAGCAAGGTAGTACTTTGCACAGAGCAAGCAAACAAATGGAACAAACTTTCTTTACCTACTGCCCATTGCACGACATGAAAAGTAGATCCTTCCCCTTTAGGCTGTGTTTCTATTTTTGTGGCCATAATGCTTACATGTTTGTCTCCTCTGACGATGAGACCCACAAGGGTAGGAACCATATCATGTTCATCTCTGTGTCTTCAGCATTTTAAACAATGCTTGGCTACACAGTCAGCTTTCAGAAAGTTTGAGTGAGTATCAGTTAAACTGCCTTTTTAGAATTTATTGTTTTTCCATCACATGAGGATGCAGCAAGAAGTCGCCACCATGAACCAGATACTGAATCTGTTGGCACTGATTGTGACTCCCCAGCCTCCAGAATTGTAAGAAATAAGTTTCTGTTGTTCATTAAAGAAGTATAATTTATTAGTGAAAATTAAAAATGATTGACTTGGTTTTTTTTCTCACTTAAACACAAGCATATTCAATTAATCAAACAAAAATTATCTCTGATTAATAAGTATCAAAATACATCCAGGAAAATGATAAAAAATATCTTGAGAGGTGACTAGAAAGATAGCATTATAAAAATGTCACATATTATTGATGAATTTTTAAATATGAAGGGAAACAGTATTTTAAAAATAATATCTGAATACCAAGAGAGCCTTAACATAGTATAATAACAATAACTTTTATTTTTATATCCTTTTACAGTTCTTAAGGCATTTTTCACATATGTTTTCTCATTTCCTTATTCCAGTTTTACAGATAAGGAATCTAAAGGACAGAAAATTTGAAGAACTTGTCCAAAAATAGAAGAAAGTTATTCTGATGCCAAATCTAATCATCCTTCCACTATCAAAAATGAATGTTTTTTAAATTCCATATATTACATATCTCTATTTATTACAAATAACATGTCTGGATTAAAAGGAAATAGGTCTGGCAGGCTTAGTAGCATATCGCTGTTTTATATTTTAAGAAATTTTTTAAAATCCCAAGTCTCAAGATTCTTTTTTACATCATATTAATAACAACCGACACAGTTGTCCATCTTGGAAAAAATAAATATCACAGGCTGTGATAGGCTTTTAAAGCAAAATTTAGGGTGTGATATCACCAAGAACATGTATCTGGCAAAAATTTCTCCATTAGAGCATAAAATCTTTGGCCTAGAGCCACTGGAAGTTAATCAGTGCCATGGGATATGTTTTCTGCTGTGTACACATGCCTCTGCAATGAATGAACAGTGTACAACTACATATTCATCCACCTGATACCCTAGGTGAAAAACAAGGAAGAGAGTATCAATAACACACTTCAATCCACCACAGTTATTGCTTATAGTTGTTTAATTGTCTTGATATCTCACATTATTTTCCTTGGCTTCTATTCCATTTGAAATGCATGGTTTACTTTCTGTTTTATTCATTGTCTGCCATTGTCAAACTTGACATGCAATTTGGGAAGCAGATTTTCAGCCCTTTTAAAAGCAAATACTTGAACACTTAACATGGTTTACATTCACTATGCTCTCTGGCATTCTTAACATCCCAAATGTTCTATCCAAGAAAAAATTATTGTTGGTGCAATAATTTAATTCATTCTCTATAATGTATGTATTTCTACATGTAGGTGTTCTTTAGATAGAATGACTATATGTGGTAGTGAAGGGCACCTGTTGTATTAGTTGTTATATTTAAAGGTTTCTCTGCATTCTGCAGAACATTGGAAAGTAAAATCCAATCTGTATAGTATAAACTTATATGCTATTAATATTTATATGAATAAAAAAGAATAAAGTTTTTACTTAAATCTACTTTGGGCACACTCGGTCAATACCACATACAAATAAACAAAGACATCTGATAAATTCCCTTTTTATTTCAAAATATGCATTGACTATAAAACAACATCAACACAACTGGTAACATTTTTAAAATATTCATATTTTACTATGTAAGTAATTGAAATAAATATTCATAGAATCTCCAGTAAAAAAAAAAATTGTTGTCGTCTCACACACACGCACAAAGTCAAGTATTAGTATACAGAAATTATAATAGTTTACTGATTTGGGTATGAAATACATAATTTCTGCACATTGGATTTTAATTGTATTATTGTCCTTTAATAATCAGTGATATATGGCATTTATGCAGTTTAAACATTTCTTCACGAATTCAAAACTTGTTACCATTTCTAGTTACCACGTCCTGATAATTTTATTTTCTTGGTATTCTTTCATTATTTATTCTCAAAACTATTTAAATGTCTCGAAACTATTTTAAGGGAAGCTTTTAAAAAGAAAGGAATAAAAAAGGGAAATATAACTCAATCTTCAGTGATTTGATTAAGAAAAGAGAAAAAAAGATCTGTTTCAGAAGTGATTGACAAATTCCAACTACTACTGTAGTCAAACTAGAAACAGTTTGCAGATTTAGAGTATTTCTTTTGCTTTATTTTAGTTAAAAATTAAAATATTTCTTTTATTTAAAGTCTAGATCAGATTTTATTTCCATATGACAGTATAAGCTCTCTTGGATTCCTGATGAAAAGTTAAAAAGTCATGACTTTAGACACACTGATAAAAATGTCTTGGTAAGAATTACCAAAAATCAGCCAGGCATAATGGCTCACACCTGTAATCCTAGCACTTTGGGAGGCAGAGGTGGGAAGATTGCTTGAGCCCAGGAATTTGAGGTTGCAGCGAGCTATGCTGAAGCCACTGCACTCTAGCCCAGGCAGCAGAGTGAACTGTGTCACAAAAAAAAAAAAAAAAAAGAATTACTGATAAAGTAGAGCTCGATAAACAAACACATAGTTTTTTGCTTGAATTACCCAGTGGTGATAAGGTATTGCAGATTTTTTGCTCTGGGTTTTAATAGGACTTTGGAATTCTATGTGTAATTTTCTCTCACTGATACCCTCTTATCTAAAATTCAAATGACCAAAATATGTTGTCTTTATCTACTGGCATTGCTATGCCAGGATATTATTTTCTCCACAAAGATTAAAAATTAATACCTAATGTATTGTCGATTATGTACATTTCTTTTGAAAATATAGCAGTATCCATACCAACCATAAGTGAAGTTCAATACTACATCCGATTTGCCTGTTTGCTTTTTTTTATTATTATTATTTATGGACTTACATGTTATTTCAGGAGTTACTGAACCATGCAGGCATTAACATTCCAAATACTTAAAACCATCTGTTTGAGACAATGTTCCTGAAAACTTTTTTTTTGTTAATATTTAGTCAAAACTATTTCTTTACTGATTGTATATAATAGCTTTAAAATCTTGCTTCTTTGGGAATTACCCTTAAGGAACATAATGCCTGATTATTATGAAGAAAATTCTTTTGATGTCATTTGAAATACACAGCAACAGCTAGGAAAATATCTTTCCCATTGCTTAGGAAAATTATTTGATGTAAAGAAACAAGTGTGGATTAAAATTCTAGAAAACTTTATAACTGATTTATGAATCTTTATGTTTAATATTATAGTGATCTGTCTTCTACTTCAAGTAGGAATTTTGTGTCATATGTGGTTTTGTTTTGTTTTTGCTACTGATACTGCCCGGGTATTTTTAACCAAACTAAGTTCAATATAAATTAAGTAATAATATTTTTGTCTGATAGAAAAAAATGACTATTTTACCTGCATATACAGTTTTTAGCCTAGTTTTAATCCAGTTGTCTACTTTTTAATCTAATTAACTATTACAAACAATTTTCTATTAGTAATTCCAAGAGAACACAAATTGCTGGACTCCACTCTTCAGAATTTTAGTTTTAATAAATTTGAAGCCAGACTCAAGAAATTACATTTCTAACAAGTTCCTGGGTAATGCTGGTGCTGCTGGTCTAGGGATGAACTTTGAGAACTACTGAGTTAAAAAAAAAAAATACATGTTACAAAATCAGAAAGTGGGACAGTCCATCCTGAACATCCATCTCAAGAATTTAGATAAAGAATAGCATCTTAGAACAAAAGAAAGTTAGAAAAGAATAAAGTTAAGAGCAGAAATTAACCAAATAGAAAAGATAGGATCAAGAAAGCCCAAAGATGTTTCTTCAAAAAAAATTAATAAAACCTTGACAAGAGTAAGCAAGAAAAAGGGAAAAGACACCAGTAATCAATAGATAGGAAAGAGTAACATCACTATTGTATCCCAAAAGATAATAACAGAATATTTTGAATAACTATATGCTAATAAATCTGAAAATTTAGATAAAGGTTTTAAAGTTTCAGAAAAACACAGCTAATTTGTTGTTACACAAGAAGAAATTAAAATACTATATCTATTTTAAAGCTTAAGTATGTAAGTAAAAATTCCCAGCAAAGAAAACTCCAGGCCAAAATGGAGCCATCATTTTTATTTAAAGAAGAAATACATACAATTTTAAACAAAACTCCCCCAGCGAATAAACCTGCTCTTATTTTACCCTTTTTCTTTTCTTTTTTTTTTTTTTTTTTTTTTTTCCTTGCCCAGGCTAGAGTGCCGTGGCAACAGGCCAGCTCACAACAACCTCCAACTCCTGGGCTCAAGCGATCCTCCTGCCTCAGCTTCCCAGGTAGCTGGGACTACAGGTGCACACCACCATACCCAACTAATTTTTTCCACTTGTTAGTGGAGACTGGGTCTCACTCTTGCTCGGGCTGGTCTCGAACTCTTGACCTCAAGTGATCCTCCCACCTCAGCCTCCCAGAGTGATAGCATTACAGGCATGAGCCATGGCACCTGGACTTTTACCCTTTTTCTTAGAGATAGTTTTGCTCGGTTCACAACTTTAGTTTAACAGTCATCTCACTCAGAATTGAATTTGGTTGACATTCCTGCACCCATTGTTGCTGCTGAGACCACTGCTGTCAGTCTAACTTGGAACTAACCTGTCCTTTCTCTTGAACTCCTTTTAAGACATTTTCTTTTGACTTTGATGTTCTGTGGGTTCACTGCAGTTGTTTAGTCTTATTTTACCTCTGCATTTTATATATTATCCTTTTTATATTTGTGAGCTCATCTCTTTCATACGTTGTAGAAACGTCTCAGATGTATTCTTACCTCCGTCATTATTTCTAGTCTGTTTTCCTGGGACTTAAACGGGTGTATACTAGCCCTTCTTTTCCTATTTTCCATGTATTTTAACCTCTCACATTACACATCTCTGTCTCACTATATTTGGGTAGTTTCTTTGAATCTGTCTTTTAATTCCCTAGTTCTCACTTCCACAGTGTCTAATCTCTTGTATAATCCATCCAGAGTTAATTTTCAACAATTACATTCCATATTTCTAAAAATTCAATTTGATTGGTCATTCTTGAAAGTCTTGGGTTCCTTGCTCATTTTTTATTTCACTTTTTATTTATTTAAATTTGTGCTATACTATGCTTATATTTATATTCTATGTCTGATAATTCCAGTATCTAAATCAGGGCTGGGGAACCTGTGGCCTTAAGGCCACATGTGGCCTTCTAGGTCCTTATGTGCAGCCTTTTGACTGAATCTAAATTTTACAGAACAAATAGTTTTATTTATTTTAGCTTTTTAAATTTCAGAATATTACAGGGGTACAAAAGTTTTGGTTACATGAATTGCTTTTGTACATTTTGAGTCAAAATTATATGCATGTATATCACCCATATAGTGTGCATTGTACCCATTAGGTGTGAATTTACTCATCTGCTCCTCCCCTTGTCACCTGCTTGATTTCTGTTGAATTTTACTACCATATGTGCACATGAAGGTTGATCTACAAGTTTCAATTTACTAATGAGTACATATGGTTTTTGATCTTCCATTCTTGCAATACTTCACTTAAAAGGATGATCTCCAGTTCCATCCAGGTTTTTACAAAAGGTATTCATTGACCTTTTCTTATGGCTGAGTAATACTCCATGGTATACATATATCACATTTTATTAATGTACTCATACATCGATGGGCACTTGGGTTGTTTCCACATCTTTACAATTGTGAATAAGTGAAAGTGTCTTTTTTATAAAATGTCTTTTTTTCCTTTAGGGAAATACCCAGTAGTGGGATTACTGGATCAAATGGTAGGTCTACTCTTAGTTCTTTGAGGTGTCTCCATACTACCTTCCATGGAGGTTGCACTAGTTTGCAGTTTCACCAAGAGTGTATAAGTGTTCCTTTTTATCAACATTCATGCTAGCATCTATTGTTTTTGGATTTTTTGATAAAAGCCATTCTCACTGGAGTTATGTGATATCTTCTTGTGGTTTTGATTTATGCCTCCCTGATGATTAGAGATGTTGAGCATTTTTTCATATGCTTATTGACCATTAGTCTATCTTCCTTGGAGAAGCTGCTGTTTATGTCTTTTGCCCACTTTTTAATGGGGTTGTTTGATGTTTTCTTGCTGATTCACTTGAGTTCTTTGCAGAGTCTGGCTATTAGCCCTTTATTGGATGTATAGCATGCAAATATTTTCTCTCATTCTGTAGGTTGTCTATTTGCTCTATTGATTGTTTCCCTGGCTGTGCAGAAGTTTTTAAATTTAATCAGGTACCATTTATTTATTTTTGTTGTTGCCATGATTGCCTTTGGGGTCTTCTTCATAAATTCTTTGCCTAGGCCAATATCTATAAGAGTTTTTCCAACCTCTTCTTCCAGAATGTTTATAGTTTTGTGCCTTGGGTTTAAGTCTGTTATCCATTGTGAAATAATTTTTGTGAGTGGTGAGAGGTGCAGATCCTCTTTCCGTTTTCTCCACGTGGCTATCCAATTTTTCCAGCACCATTTATTTGATAAGGATTCTTTTCTCCAGTGTTTCATATGGAACTAGAAAAGACCCTGAATAGCCACAGCAAACTTAAGCAAAAAGAACAAATCAGGAGGCGTCACTTTACCAGACTTCAAGCTATACCACAAGGCTGTAATAACCAAAACAGCATGGTACTGGCACAAGAACAGAGACCTAGACCAATGGATTAGAACAGAGAACCCACATATAAAACCATCATAATATTGCCAGCTTATCTTTAACAAAGCAGACAAAAACAAGTCTTTTTATTTTTATTAACACATTTTTGTTTGTCTTTTATATTTTTATTTCATTTTTCAAATGAATATATTTAAAATGACAAAGAGTAAAATAAGTTTCAAAGAAATGATCCTCCCAGATTGACCACCATAATTATTAATAGAACATTAGTAAGCCATAAGGTGTACATTGACAGCTGCTACATTCATGATTTAGTTCTAACTTCTGCCACCTGACAGGCACCACTACTAAGTGAGGCTGGTTGGTGAGAGTTTAAGGGGGTCAAGCATTCCAGTCTGTTATCAGCTTTTGATAGTGGTGTACTGTGTTTCTCTTTGAAGTGGAATTTGTCAATAGTTGCACAGATTGACAGTATTTTTTAATTCTGTCTGGTTAACAGCCCATCATGTCAAAGAAAACCAAGAGAATACTGAAGGAAGAAAACAGATTTTTAAATGAGGATTGGGAATTGCAATATTATCTTGTTTCTGCTAAAGATAAGATGATTTGCTTGCTTTTTGATACTGCAATGCTCATCAGCCTTATAACACTCATAAGGACCACAAATATTTTAAATTACAGGGAGAGGCACAAAAGGTTGTATTGCAGAAATTAAAACATGAAAAGCAAAAGCAAAGACACTTCTTTCAAGCAGCAATAAGACCTGGAAATAATGCCACTGAAGTAACTTACAAAGTAGCTTACATACTCAGGGGAAAACAAATGCTATTCAGTAATGTAGAAATTGTGAAAGAACATATTGTCAAAGTTGTAGGATGCTTAGACTGCAATAACGTTTCAAAGTACAAACAAGTGCCTCTTTCAAGGAGAACCATATCTGATCGGCAGCATGAATTAGCCTTCAACTTAACAGAATAACTTCATGCAATGCTTCAAAAGGAAAATATATATTATTTAATCCCTTTGGATGAATCAACTGATACTACTGAGTCAGCACAGGTTTTATACTTCATTTGGGTCGTAACGGAAGATTTTCTTTGCTGTGAAGAGTTACTCACTTTGGGCATTCCTGCAAACAGAACATGGGGAATAGGTTATCTTCAAGAACTTTCAAGATAAATGTCATGAAGTTGGACTGAATTTGGTAAATTTAGTAAGTGTGTGTACAGAAGGTGCCACTCCATAACAGGAACACATGAAGGGTTTATTGTGCAGATTAAAAAAGTATTAATAGATCCAGATGCTCTCATTTCTCTTCATTGTATCTTGCATCAGCAAAATCTCTGAGATAAAGCTACTATTTTAATTGACACTTTGCAACAAGTTATAAGTATTGTTAACTATGTTCATGCAAATGCAACACAGGATCATCAGTTTCTTAACATGCTAAAGTCAATTACTGCTTTCCAATCTCTGGGACTAGTAGCTTCATGTCATGTCATCAAATTCATGTCATCAAAAAATTACAGACAACAAGTACCAACCAGGTGGAGTTATTTGTTATGTTGATGGTCTCTTGATGGTCTTTTGTTCCTTTTTTTAAAGTTAATACATAATGTTAATTTATTTTTCAGAGTGTTTAGAAACTAAAATCAGCAGAAGCAATTTATGAAACTCATAAAAAGAATTATATTATTTTTAACTAATGAAACATTAATAAAATGTGCTTTGGAGAGCATATTTAGGAAGCAAAATTGTCACCTCTAAAATAGTAAATGTCAACACAAATATGGCATCAGAGGAAAATGTTCCAGGTATCACAGCAGATTAATAGACAAATATTATAAATAAGATGTGTTATGCCACAAATAATATTCACCCTTACTGAGTCTTTAAATAACAGAACTAAACTGGTACTTAAAGGTATAAAAGGGAGACACAGCCCTGTCCTCAAAGGTCTATGTTTTGTTTATAAAGATTCTAGTTCAAGTAGTCAACAAAGTACAGCCCAAATCCAGCCTGCCTTTTGATACATAAATAAACTTTTGCTGGAACACAGCCACACCTATTTGTTTCATATTGTCAGCTGGTACTTTTGTGCTAAAATGGCAGAAGTAAGTAGTTGTAACATAGAAGATGTGGCTGAAAAATATTTACTTTCTGGGCCTTTGCAGAAAATGTTTGCTGAGCCCTGCTAGTTATTCATGAACTAAAGTTACAAGTTAGCAAGATCCCAGGTGATCCTCATTTTTTCTAGTTTCAGTTGCTCTACTGAAAACTCACCTACTTTGCTGCTTCCTCCAACTTCCCCTACATGCAACTTACCATGTCGCTCTCAACCCAAGAACAGAGGATTGAAGAGAGGTAACTTCTAGGGACGTGCTAAACCATGGTTAATCTGATCCTGTATGATTGAAATGTATTTGTTTTTTGTAAACCAAATTTTAAGTCATCTATTTCTAATCTCACGCTGTTCCCTCTCCTTTGCTTCCATTAACAGAAACTGTAAAAAAGATAAATGACATAGAAGTACCAAATCTACAGTTGCAAAATGAAGAGTTCTACATTTGAGAAAAGGAGTCTGAGAGAAGGTGTTGTTTGAGTGAGATCTTCAGGGACAAGAGGAATTCTGATAAATATGAGGCGTAGGAAAACTATTATCATCAAAGAGAATGACAAAAGCAGAGGATAAAGCCAGGAAGGGGCCTGGGGTATTCAGAGGCAAAACCAAAATGAAACAAAGTAAAAATTAGTGAGCCTGATACATTCTCTAGAATGACTCATTATTATTATCATTATGTACACAAGGAAACTGAGGTTCAGCAGATGGTCCAAGGTCACATACCAGAAGATGGAGACTCCTGAATTTTATCCCAGCTGGTCCTACCCTAGGCCCCTGTTCTTCACCACTACCCTGTGCAGCCTGAGATCAGTTGTTGAAGTTACATGTATTGATTATGCCCATCTCCACTTGATAGCAAATGCAAGGGAAGCAGAAATGCCACACCAAGAAGAAAAAACAGTAAAAAGAGAATGAATGAAAGAAAAATATTTGGCAACGGGAACTTACAAATGTGACTCAAATACCCCTAACTTCAATAAAAGGGAAATGAAGTATGAAATTATTGAGGGAGGCAGTAAATGAAAATGAAGGCATTGATACTCCATTCAAACCTCTTAATATATAAAGTTAAATATCCACTCCATTTTTAAGTGAATGATTCTGTCAAAAAAATTAATTTTCTGAGCAATGAGGATATTCATTTAGCATGATTCCACCATCTGCAATTTATGAACCAAATTATACTCTTTCACAAAAAAGGAAGTTCACACAATGCATTTAAACTACAGCAAGACCAAATCAAAAATGTTTCCCTAAAATTGAAGAAATCACCATGTAAAAATTAATCACCTGCACCTTTAGTAGACAGTGACCATTACAGAATAATATATAACAAATGCTTTACCCAGATGGTTTTTAAAAGTTTAGCACTTTATTCATGACATGTGAAGTCAGAGATCAATTCTCAACTGCAAGGAAGAATTCTCACATCAACAGAGCAGTCAATAGTCTTGGCGTGGCAGAAAAGACCTTTTAAACACACTGTTGTTTCCTTAAGGGTTTACGGGGATCCTAGAATAAAGTGCCGATCAGAGTCTGGTGGGTAATTTGAATGGGGAAAAGCAGGTTAGATGGACACTGGAAAGTGGAAGCAAAGGCATCTTAGTTCCAGTTAATTGTTTCCATTAGGGAATAGGGGCTCACTCTTATTGGCTGTTCCAATTTTTCAAGAGAAGTTATAACTCCAAATACTTGGGTAAATTTTCCTGGATACAGAAAAATGGCCAGTTAATCAAAATGTTTAAGATGCTGAGCAGACGAAAACCACTACGGTAGATTCGCAGGCTAGGTAGACCAGTAGGCTGCAACTTACCCATTTTGCCCGGGAGCATCTGTTATTTATCAAAGAGTGAACCAAAGCATAAATATACACAAAAGGAAAAACCATTAAGAAAAAAACATGGGACTCTTACATATAACAGAGATGACCATCTAATTACCAGTTTGTCTTCTTGTTTTCACTTTTTCCTTCTTTACTCATTTATTCATTGTTTTATTTAACAAATATTTGCTCATTATCTTTTTGGTGTCAAACTTGACAGCTGGTGGAAGAAAAAGGCATGTAATCAAATAATGACAGCTACTTAACATGTGCTGGTTAAGATATATACCAAAGTACTATGAGAGCACAGAATAGGAAGTGTTGACTCTCCCCAAGGAGGTCAGGGAGTCTCACTGGATTTAGTGGGCAGCTGTTTCCTTTGCTCAGCACCCATTCCCCTTTTCGCTGGCAACATTGACTCTTTCAATTTGAGGAATATTTTAGTCAGGATAGGTTAGTAAGAGCAACAGCAAAATTTTATTTCTTGCTTACACTACAAGTTATTATTCATGCTACATTTCCTGCACAGGATAGAGAGGGCTTCATTTGACCACAAACACTCTGGGACAAAAGCTGACAAACGTTCCACCTCCTTTGGCTACCCCATCTGGTATACATGGTGGATACAGCTACAGGGTCTTGCACGGGCTCTTCTTTGCTTTAGCTTAGACATGATAAGTCATGTCCTCCTACAGCTCATTCGTTCAAATTAGACAGGTGGCTTCATCTAGCTTCAAAGAGGCTTGGAAACATGGGAGAACATACTGCATGCAATCTCGGTGACCTGTCCGTCAGGGTGTTCCACCAGCCCATAGTTGAGACACAGGCAAATTAATTAATCAAGGGCAATCAGATAATTTCTTCCTTTGAGTCTTGAACCTTGAACTAAGCCTCACAGAGTGCAAAACTGGACCAAATTCATTCCAAGGCCCTTTTCTGTGAAAAGAAGCTATTCATTAGTTCCTCTAGTCTAAATCCCTGAATTTTTCTTTTCTGTGCCTAGGATGTTCAATGTATTTATTTTTTTGTTCTTTGAGCTATCCCGTATCTTTTCAAAAGATTCATTTTATTGCCCAAGCTAGTCAGTCACTTAAACAATCCAACAATGATAACTGATGCACTGCAAGAGCTAATATGCAAAGTAAATCTTAAAGGACGAGTGAGAGTGTGATACGATAGAAGATATGAGTAGGTGCAGGGTGAGCGTAAAGTCAAGGGCAACAGATGGTCAGTCAGAGAAGCAAGGTAGAGCCAAGCCAGGTACAAGCAGTTCTGCATGGCTAGAAGAAAGGATGGGCAGATATAAGCACATCAAGGGAGGAGAAAGGAACTGTAGGCAGGGCAGTAACAGTAAGAACTTCCATATCATGCTAATGAATTTTAGATTTCTTCCTGTGGACAAGACACATTCTTCAGCCAGACAAGCATGGCCACAGACAGTAAGGAGCCATTGAAGGCTTTTAAGTAACTGTGACTTCACCATGTTTTTCTTAAGCTTTAGTTTGATTGAGATAAATTTCATATACCATAAAATTCACCCATTTAAACTGTACGATTCAGTGATTTTTAATATATTCACAGAGTCATGAAACCATCACTACTATCTAATTTTAAAACGTTTTCATCACCCCAAAAGGAACCCCTAGACCCATTAGTAATCACTACCTACCGCCCTAGCCCCTGTCAACCACCAGTCTACTTTATATCTCTAGGGATTTGCCTATTCTAGACGTTTCATATAAATGGAATCATTCAACATGTAGTCTTTTTACTTAGCATAATGTCTTGAAGATTCATCCATGTTGTAACATATATCAGTACTTCATTCTTTTTATGGCTGACTAATATTAACTTGTATGGATATACTACATTGTGTTTATCTATGCAGCAGTTGATGGAAATTTAGGATGTTTCCACATTTTACCTATTTATAAATAATGCTCCTCTGAAGATTTATGTACAAGCTTTTGCATAAACAAGTTTTCATTTCTTTTGTGTATTTGACTAGGAGTAGAATTGCTGGGTCATATGTCTGTTTAAGAATATACAAAAGTATCAAACTATTTTTCAAAGCAGTTCTACTATTTTACATCCCATCAGCAATGCATAAGAGCTCAAAAGTCTCCACGTCCTTGCTAACACTTGTTACAGTCTATCTCTTTTATTTTACTCATCATAGTAGGTGTCAAGGGGTATCTTATTGAGATTTTATCTGCATTTTCATAACTGCTAATGATGATGATTTTTCATGTATTTGTTGGTCACTGGCACATTTTCATTGGAGAAATGTTAATTTAAATCTTTTACCTATTTTTAACTTCAGCTGTATTTGACTTGTAAGAGTTCTTTACATATTATGGATACAAATCCCTTACCAGATAGATGCTTTGCAAACACTTTCTCTCCTTCTGTGGACTATCTTTTTACTAGCTTGATGGTTCCCTTTGAAATATAAAAATTTTAATTTTAATTATGTCCAATTTATCTATATTTTATTTTGTTGCTTGGGCTTTTTGGTGTTGTATCTAAGAAAATATTGCATAACCCAAGGTCATAGAAATGTACTCTTCTGTTTTCTTCTAAAAGTTTTATAGTTTTAGCTCTTATATTTCCTTTTTTTTCTTTTTTTTATTTCAGAATATTACAGGGGTACAAATGTTTTGGTTATATACATGGGTTGCTTTTGTATTGCTTGAGTCAAAGTTGTAAGTGTGCCCATCACCCAGATAGTTTATTGTATCCATTAGGTATGATTTCTCCCATCCCCTTCTCGCTCCCACCTGCACGATTTCCATTGAGTTTTACTTCTGTCTGTGCACATGAGTGCTGATCAGTTAGTTCCAATTTAATAGTGAGTACATGTGGTGTTTGTTTTTCCATTCTTGAGATACTTCACTTAGGAGAATGGTCTCCAGTTCCATCCAGATTGTTGCAAAAGGTATTAATTCACCTTTTTTGGCTGAGTAGTATCCTATGAGATCTATGATCCATGTTGTATTAATTTTTGTCTATGGTTTAAGGTAAGGAGTCCAAATTCATTCTTTTGAATGTGTATGTCCAGTTGTCCAGATCATATTTGTTTTTAAAAAGATATATGTAGAAGCCAAAATATTAAAGGCAGTATGAAAGCAGGGACCAATTAGGAAGCTATTGCAATAGTCCAGATGTGGGTAGATGGAGCCTGAACTAAGTTGGTGGCATGAGGGTAAAGGAATGTTCAGAAGACATTTAGAGTTAAAACCCATATTTGGTGAACATTTGTAGTTTGGGAGCATTGTCCGGCATTCATTCCCCATTTCAAACAGCACCCAACTTCCTTTTGGGGAAACTGTCTCTTCCCTATTGGACGCTGCCTCATTTGATGATAAATCCAAATTTCTCCTTCCCTTCACGGAAGCCAAATGAGCCTAATACTTCTCTCAACATGTCCACATAGAAAGGGAAGGCATAGGACTCAGACTTGAGTTATCAAAAGCTGTTTCTTAGTACTTTGATTCTTGTGTAAAAAACCATGAACGTGAAACAAATCATTGAATTTGCTTCATTTCAGGAATGTGGCCCTGACCAGACTATTCCTTTGGTTCTGGTTACCTATTGCTTTTAACAAACTACCCTGAAATGTACTGGAAAACAATAACTATTTTATTATATCTCATGATTTTGTGGCTCAGGTTTGGGAAGGGCTAAATTCTTCTGCTCCAGGAATAATCAACTGAAAAACAATTTCCTCACATGCCCGGGAGCTTAGCGAGGATGACTAGAAGGCTGGGCTCGGCTGGGTTCCTCTACCGCTCTGTGTTCTCAGGTGCTCCCATGACATCCCTCCGACAGAGTAGTTACACTTCCTACACGGGGGTTCCAAGAACCCAAGTGAGTCTCCTTGAAGGTAAGGTCTGCAACTGGCATGGCATTGTTTCTTCCATACTCCATTGATCATAACAGCCAAAGGACAGTCCAGATACAAGGAGAGAGGGAGCGGTCTCGATTACCGAATGGAAGGAACATCAAAGAATTTGCAGTCCTCTTTAATCTTCCATATATACCTAGAAAACCAGTAGTGTGTCAATGCCTCCTCCCTAGCTTTCCAGAGCTGCCTTATTCCTGCCAGTCTTTAGGGCTAATTTTCCAACCTTCCAATGCCTAGTGTGCTCCTGATGTGCTTCCAATAAATTCCTGTTTCTATATGTTGTTTTCATCCAAAGAATCCCAATTGATACAGTCCAAGAATTAGAAATTGGTTAGTGAAAAATGATGAAGGAAAGAGTCACCCAGGATTCTGTATTTGTTGGTCATTTGCACATTTTCATTGGAGAAATGTTAATTTAAATCTTTTATCTATTTTTAACTTCAGCTATATTTGACTTGTAAGGGTTCTTTACATATTACGGATACAAATCCCTTACCAGATAGATGCTTTGCAAATACTTTCTCTCCTTCTGTGGACTGTCTTTTTACTAGCTTGATGGTTCCCTTTGTAATATAAAAATTACCTAGTCATTCTAGGATCAGGCTTGTAGCTGGGTAGATTAAAGTCACTATGATGCCACTCTGTGATATATAAAGTACAGAAGCAAGAGGGCTGAGGAGAAGATAATGAGTTCCACCTCTGGATATACTGGCTGTTCCAACGGCCTATTGGATATATGGGTGGTACTTATGACAGAGATTTGAGAATCATAAACACATTGGTGGGAACTGAGGCCGACGACATGGCTGAGGCGTGTAGGATGAAAAGAGAATTAGGCCAAGGAATGAGCCCTTGGGGAAGTAGAAATGAAAGAGGATATGAATGGGTCAGAAAGGTAGAAATTGTGGATGGGAACACTTTGAGCAGGGTTAAAGTTTAGGGGAAGGAACCAGGAAAGAGAAAGAGTTGAAGATGCAGTTGAAGAGGATGGATTCAAAAAGTTTTCTGTAAGGATGGAAACACATGGGATCCAGACTAGAATGAAGACATTTCCATAGGAAGATACTTTCATGGTTCCTGGATGGCGGAATGAGTTCATCTGAAGAGAGAGTCACTCTCCTCCTTCTGGGACGGGAGGAAATGGGAGAAAGACAGTTGTGGGTAAAGATCGGTCTGTAAATTAGAAAGGGGCTTTGCTGGAGGAGCTCTGTTGTTTTGTGTTTTGTTTTGTTTTTTGATCTAATGGTTGCCCTTGATATTAGTATTATAAAGGGGCAAGGCAAGGCTGCCTGTTGAAACCTATGTGAGGCAGGACTCATGTTGTACATCTATATCCCCAACATCATTCTTATCTATCTTCCTCCCTTTTTCTTCCCAGTGTCATTTTCAGGCCCTCATTCCAATTCTCTGCCTGAGGCTCTCTCTGACCCCTGCCTCTATCAGATCCTCATTCTATCTTAACTGCTGTCAATTAGTGCTTTTGGAATACAATTTCAATTATATGACCACTACACACACACGAATACCCACACAGAGAGACTTAAGGAACGTATCTCTTATTCCCTACTGAATTGAGTACTTTAGGACCTACCATCAGGTGGCCCAGTGGTATCTATCTTTTATTCTTAGATAGCTCCTGTGCCCCGACTGCTATGGTTGGAATGCTTGTGTCTCCTCCAGCGTTTATGTTGAAACTTAATCCCCACTGCCACAGTATTAAGAGGCGGGGCCTTTAGGAGGTGATTAGGCCATGAGGGCTGCACCTTCACAAATGGATCAGTGCCTTGTAAAAGGGCTTATTGGCCCCTTTCTTCCCTTCCACCATGTGAGGACGCAGCATTCATCCCCTCTGGAGGATGCAGCAACAAGGTACCATCTTGGAAGCAAAAGGCAGCCCTCACCAGACACCAAACCTGCTAGAGCCTTGATCTTGAACTTCCCTGCCTCTAGAACTACAAGAAATAAATTTCTGTTGCTTATAAACTACCCGGTCTGTGGTATTTTGTCATAGCTAAATAGACAGACTATGATACCAACTAAAATGAACAATGAACAGCCTGAGTTCTCCCTGTATGTTCATACCTGTGACACTTTTGTTTCTTCCACCCGAATGCCTCCCTTCCATCTCTACCTTCTTACCTGTGTCCATTTTTCCATTTCAGGGCCTATTATGGGATGAGAGGGGGCCATTGGCCTTAGATGTTACATTCACAAAAGACCCCAAATTTATTTGAAATGTGGTTAAATTGATAGATATTATATTTCTTGGTGTTAGAAGTATTAATTTCTTATATGTGAACATTTTAAATATACCTCAATTTTTTACAACCCTGTTGATCATTTCTTTATTAATATACTGGGTACCTCAAAAAATTAAAAGTGACTTAGGTCTTTCTAGAATTCTGAAAGTACTCGTTCAAGCTTAATAATAATCATAAATTTTTAATAACTAACACATTATACAGTGCCTATTGTGTGCAGGCACTGTTTTCAGTACTTTATATTTTATGTAATCCTTCAATAACAGTCCCATGAAGTAGATGCTGTTATTATTTCAACATCATAAAGATACCATCCATTCCGTAAGTCTTTTTAAATTCTGCTAAATAATAAGTCCTCTCTTTTTTCTTTGAAACCCCACAGCAAATGTTTATAATTTGATGAGATTCTCTTTGTTTTATTTTGTGCTATAGTTTTGTTGAAAACATGAAGAATCTCCAGAGTAGTCGGAAAGCTTCTGAAAATTAAGGATTGATGCAGAATGGGTTTTTTTTGTACCCCCAGTGCCAATGTTGCACCTTGCACACAGTAGGGCTTCAATATGCCCACTGCATTATTTTGCAGAATTGCAATTACCTGATCACAATTAGCTTTTAAACAAATTCAACATTTATGCAGGAAGAAAAATGCAGGTCGATGTTAGTGTAATTACCAGTATAGTAAATCAATAAGTACTGAAAGCATTAGCTCCATAAAGAATATGAGTCCAGTAATGATAAGTAATGAAGAAAAATCTTATGTTTGTTCTTGCAGACATTTTCTCTTGTTCTCCATTCTTCCCTTCCACCCACACTTAATTAGCATCTGGTACAGTCTTTTGTTCTTTCTCCTTTACATTAAATGTTTAAGCACTTTCTGGGTGGTGAAAATCATATGTAAAAATGTCCTTGCCACCTGTGTTTTAGGTTCTAAAGGTGAGAGAAATAAACCAAAAAATATGTGAATCAAATGGTAATCTGTTAGAAGTGATGAAATCCATTATATGTTCTCTTACAGAATATACACCACATTACTCTTTATTCCCCCCTCACTTTCTGTAATTTTCCTTTTTTATGTTTTCTTAGAAATCATATTCTAGGCTTTTCCTCTGTTTCTTTCCTCTTACTGTTCAGGCTGCTTCTTCCTTACCTTTCAGCCTTCCCCTCTGCCTCTCTTATTTTCTGAACTCATTCAGAATTTCCTTTGAAAATTTGAAGACCTTATTAAAGAAAATTTAAAAATACAACTTGCAAAAACGTTTTGCACATTGCCATCCTAAAATGGGGTGCTGAGATGTATTTTGTTCTCTTTGTGGTAATTAAAGCCCCGATATAGATTTTGCACAAAACATTTTTTAGTCACATATTTCCATATTTAAATCTAAAAATTCCAAAGCATCTCAATGTATGAGTCTTTGACAGCTGGTCACAATAATTCTCATTTTGATATGAAAAATATATTCATTTTCTTCTTGGTGGGATTGGGCCATTGTTTTTCCATTCACATTTTAATACTGGATATCCAGGTTTGTATGTTCCAACACTCATGCACGCTCACACTCGCTCTCTCTCTCTCTCTCTCTCTCCATATATATATATATATATATATATATCTCCTATTTATAGGCTTTAAGGTAGCCACAATTTTGTTTATATTATTGTTTAATAAATTGTAAAATATTACCTAAAGCTTTATTGTACTTGTTCATTTTGTAGATTAATAAAACGTCTTCCTTGTATAGCCTTTGGGCACATGGACCATAAATAAGCAAAATCATAAATTTATAGGAATAAAAGCTTTCTGTTTCCCATTAGAGCTTGAGTCTAATGTGACTCGAACTTTTCTGCCTTTGGCCATGACTCTTCATGAGGTACAAATGCCTCTAACTCATTCCCTTCTAGAGACTGAAAAGACTTAGGGATGCAGTCAAATGATCTTGAACTTCCATGCGTGGGAAAGAAACTTATAAATAATAAGCCAGAAATTCTGTGCAACTCTACAGAATTTACACAGCAATTTCACACGCATTAGCACACATCTCATTTCAAAAGAAGGCATTAAGTATGCTCCACCTTCTTATAAAAGTGTGCATAAAGGAAATTCTTGGGAATAAACCCAATTTAGGACACAAGGGAGTTTGGCAATGTTACTAAAATTGTACCTAGATCCAAAGGCACCAGGACACTATTTTCATAGGCATACTTAATGTATACTAATTTTTAAGCCAGAAGACATAGTTAAGGAGCCATCAGGTAAGATTAGCTTCAGGTTGCATATAGCAACACAAAACAAAAATCTAGAATAATCATGATAAACAAGATAGAAGTTTATTTCTCTTGATAGTTTTAGACTAGAATGGCAGTTCCTCCAAATCATCAAGATCTCCTGTGCCATTACTCCTATAATAAGGATGTGCCTTCATCCTCATTGCAAGACATGGCTGCTTGATCCCTAGGTATCACATCGGAGCTCCAAACAGTAGGAGGGAGGAAGAGGAGAAGACAGCCAAGCCCCCTCCTGTCTAAGGAGATTTATAGAATATCTGGCCAGGTGTGGTAGCTCACACCGGTAACCCTAGCACTTTGGGAGGTCAAGGCATGAGGATCACTTGAGGCCAGGAGTTCGAGGCCAGCCTGAGCAAGAGCGAGACCCCAAACTTTACAAAAAATAGAAATAATTAGCCAGCGTGGTGGCACACCCCTGTAGTCCCAGCTATTTGGGAGGCTGAGGCAGGAGGATCAACTGAGCCCAGGAGTTTGAGGTTACAGTAAGCTATGACAATGCCACTGCACTCTAGCCCAAGTGACAGAGTGAGATCCTATCTCAAACGAAAAACAAGACTTATAGATTATCTTACACAGCATTTCTACTTGCATCTTGTTGACTAAATGTTAAATACATGGCCAGCCTGGAAAATACCCTGGAAAATGGAAATGTGGCATTTCAACTGGATGTGGGGTAGGCGCTGGCAGTCTCTGCTATAGAGAGGGAGGGAAGGAGAGAGCCAAGAAGGCAAGTAGGAAGGAGAGTTACCAGCTTAAATTTCTTATTACCCCAGGAATTAATTTCTACCAGCCCTCAGGTCTTCCAAAAACAAAACTTGAAAATTCATTCACTGATAAGTTGGAAAATTATCTGAGCAATGACGTAGCACAAGTAGACACCGATGACCGCATTTTGGGAGTAGCAGTAGTAGTAGGCGCAGCAGGAGTAATATTAACAGAAGTAGTAGTAATAGCAGTTCTTTTGGTACTCGATATATATTCCCCAAAGCATGTCAAATCATTTAACAGGATAATGAAACTAATGAAATTTCTATTTGAATAAACATATACTTTTATTCTCTATGCTTTTCTGAGTTTTCCAATACATTTTTATATTTAGTTACACTACAAATAAACTGATGGACATTTATACTATAACTAATTGGATTGAAGCAGGCCTTAAAAAGCTAAGGTGGTTGGTATAGCTTGTGTTCAAGAAGTTGAGTTTAAACTTCAGCGCTGTCACTGAAGAGCTGTATGTGACCTTCACCTTCAGTTATTCATACTCTAAGTCTCAGTTTCCTAAATTGTAACACAGAGATAACAAAAGAACAATAATATTGAGCTCAAAGGGCTATCGTGAAGATTAACTAAGATAAGATATAAAATATACAAGATTTAGTACGTGTTCATAAAAATCTTTTTTCTACATCTTCTCTGCAAAGTACTAAAGAATAATCACAGAATATTTTTTTAAAACAGAATAATTCTAATGGCTAGATATCCCTGAATAATTTGGTAGTATACATACGGTTTACAAAAAAATATAAAGATAAATACTTGTAATTGGTCAAAACATTGTTCATCAGATAATGCTATTGAGAAAAAATGAAAATATTTGTTTCCTATGGCTGATAATAAATAATTCTTTTTTTTTTTTTTTTTTTTGAGACAGAGTCTCACTCTCTTGCCTGGGGCGAGTGCCGTGGCGTCAGCCTAGCTCACAGCAACCTCAAACTCCTGGTCTCGAGCAATCCTACTGTCTCAGCCTCCCGAGTAGCTGGGACTACAGGCATGTGCCACCATGCCCGGCTAATTTTTTTTTTTCTCTATATATTTTTAGCTGTCCAATTGATTTTCTTTCTATTTTTGGTAGAGACGGGGTCTCGCTCTTGCTCAGGCTGGTCTCAAACTCCTGAGCTCAGAACGATCCGCCCGCCTCAGCCTCCTAGAGTGCTAGGATTACAGGCGTGAGCCACCGCGCCCAGCTTATAAATAATTCTTAAAACTAAGAATTAAAATTTTTTTAAAACCAGAAAATTAAATATTGTCTCAGCTAAAAATGGTTTCAAAATATCAATAACTTGTTTTTAATTTATGAATGTGGTACAATTACATAAGCCTATCAAATTTTATTATTTGGAAACCTAATTTTCTAAATTACCGGCATCAGAACTAAGCAGCAAAAATACCTTAGAGTCTGGACTAGTACATAATAATTGATCATTTCCCAAGTATAAGGGCAAATCTTTTAAGGAATTAGCTTTTTATGTATCGAGTTCCTCCATGTTTTCTTATTCACCTGGCTTGAATGATTAGTCTCTCCATCACCACTCATTATTTCACATATTTTGGAATTTACTTTTTCTAAAGAAATGTATGAGTAATTATAGGAAATAGGGTATCTCTTTCAAAATCAGCCTATGTACAGGTGTCTCAAGCTGTGTAACGTGTTCAGCATCTCTGTGGGCACTGTGGGCATCTCAACCTCCTTCATTGATTGCCCAGGTTTTTCTATCATCAATTGCCCAGGTTTCTCCTCTTCTTCCTGTCCCTTATATGTAGAGTTCTCCCTTGTCTTTTTTTAAAGTTTTCTTTTTTCTTTTTGCCTTAGACATCTTCAATTACTGCCTTCTACAGGTATCATCTGGTAAAATAAAGTATTTGGATAGCTAAATAATCTATTTATATAACCATTCATTTAAAAGCACACGTATACTTATTAAAAACTCACTAGATAGTCAGAAATAAAAGACAATCACTAGCCTCATGGAGTCTATGATTTGGCAGCCAACAGACACTTGGAGTCACTGACAAAGATAAACACAGGCCATCATGCATGCTTTATCTCACAGGAGGAAGTTCTGAGCTACTCACGGGGCAAAAGGCTCACAAAGAAGGATGAAACATCGAATCCAATTTATTTTATGTTTCATCAGTCTAGCTAGATTTTAACATCCTCAAAATCCAGATAAATGTTACATTTATCTTTTTTTTATCTTCTAGTCTGCCAAGAATGTTAGGCATATATGTTTGCTTGTTGAATAAAGGAAACTACTAGACTTGCTGTCATTGATGCTGGAACATCCCTAACTATAAATGATTTTGTTGGTTTGTCCAAAAGGCAAATGGTAACTTTTTAATATTAACCATTTGCATCTCAGTATGTCTTCATTAGATACTTTTCTTGGAGTGGGCGGATGTGCACAGCAAATAATTTATGAAGTAGAAAGATATCATGAAGAACCATAGAACCTGTGGACTTTATTTATCCTCAAGAAAGTCAAGTCTGGGGATAAACTTTGCCCAAAGAACTCCTACTTTGACTAAAACAAAACTTCTACCTAAACAAGGACCCTACCTTGTGTTTCAAAACTGAGCACGAATAGACAACCAGCATATGCAGCAATACAAAGTGAAGTTTTTCTTTTGAGACATGAAATCTTGAACACCGAGTTAACCTCCCAAAGGGGCCTTAAATACTGAAGATTCAGGAGTAAATGGTAGCATAATAAATGTTTTAATAATCAAGTTGTAAAGGATTAGAGATTACATTCAATCAGGAAGATATGGTGTGGTTATGAAAATATCAAATAATTAACTGAATTTTCCTAATCTTAATCACTTCATGTCCCTTACTGTTTTTTAAAATATGAGATTTAGGAGTGATGATAAAATACTGATTAATTGTTTTGCTTTAAAACAATTAGATTAAAATATTGTTTGAAGTCATTCGTTTTACCCAATTGACATTTTAATGTATAAATATAATTACGGACTCCTTAAGAATGCTTAATTTTTGCCTTGATATATATGTTAGCAATTGTGTGTTTGAAAGAGAATCATAAAATGTAAAACTTTATGTTTAATCACCAGTGTCAAAAATTATTAGGTAATAACCACCAGAGAAGAGAATGTGGTAAAAGATACAAAGGCCCATATTTAAGACATAATTTTTCTAATAGTTTCTCTGATTTTAAGATGTCATGGCGTCATATGAAGGTTAACAGGTCAGATACCAAATGGACTTTTTAAAAAATGTTAAGTGATCAATTTGCACTCATAAAAGGGTTAAGATTACTGGAAGCTAAAGTCCTCTTTGACCATCATCTAGGTACATCACTGGCTAGAGAGACAATAAAATCTGCCTCTCCTGAGTGTTCAACTGGCTAAGCAAGAGTAGATCAAAGAAGTTGCTTACAGGAAGACTGCTCCAGAATTGAGGACAGAATATAATTTCATTAGATATTATAAAACTAGAATTTTGACACTAGAAAATATTATTAAAGGTCTGCTTCATTAATCCTGGCCTGGACGGGGTCTGTCTCTCTCTGTAACCCAAATCACAGTCCTCACTTTCCCACTGCAAGACAGTGGTACACCACCAGGGTACCACTGCTGAGAGGTGGCATTGAGGAAAAGAGAAAAGTCTTTTGACAAAGCTGATTTGGTTTTTAGATTGCATTTTTTATTGTTGAAAGCTTTGGCTAACTGTAGGTTTTAAAACTATTATGATTGTAAACATAATGTACTTTATTCAGCCTGTGTCTACAGGCCAAAAAACAAAATTTTGGGGTAGGAATAAGTAAGAAAAAAGAACATTTTCTAGTTTCCTAATAGTAAAACTAGATTTTCCCAACCAAATATGACATCCAATTTTTTTAAATTCAAGATGGATGTTAGCAAAATTTTTAAGAGAAGTGTTCCTTGTAAAAACATTTAAGAGTAAATATTTTTATTATTTTTTATCAAACTAAAAAGCTTCTGCACAGCAAAGGAACCACTCAACAAAGTGAAGAGACAACTTATGAAATGGGAGAATATATTTACAAATTACACATCCGATAAGGGGTTAATATCTAAAATATAAAGGAACTCAACTCAGTAGGAAAAAAAAACAAATAACCCAATTAAAAATGAACAAAGGATCTGAATAGACATTTTCCCAAAGAAGACATACAAATGGCCAATAGCTATACAAAAAGATGCTCAGTAATCATCAGGGAAATACAAATCAAAACCATCATGAGTTATCTCCTCACACGTTAAGATGGTTATTATCAAAAAGTCAAACAAAGATAACAAGTGTTGGAGAGGATGTGGAGAAAAGAGAACCAATGTACACTGTTGGTGGGAATGTAAGTTGGTATAGCCATTATGAAAATAGTTCCCTCAAGAAATTAAAAATAAAACTATCGTATGATACAGCAGTCCCACTACCGGGTATATATCTGAAGGATATGAAATCAGTACTTTGAGGAGATTTCTGCACTCCCATGTTCATTGAAGCATTATTCACAATAGGTAAGATATGGAATCAACCTAAGTGTCTATCAACAGATGAATGAATAAAGGCAATGTGGTATTAAATATACATATGCAATAGAATACTACTCAGCCTTAAAAAAGATTGTTACTTGCAGGACCCATTTGACAGCACGGATTAATCTGGAGGACATTATGTTATGTGAAATAAGCCAGGCACAGAGAGACAAATACCACATGATCTCACTTATCATGAAGTGTAAAAAAGTCAAACTCAAAAGAATAGGGAGTAAAATAGTAGTTACCAGAGGCCTAGGGGTTGGAGTGTTTGGAGTTGTTGGTCAAAGGACACACAATTTCACTTAGGCAAAATAAGTTCTAGAGATCTATTGTGCATCATGGTGACTATCGTTAATAACAATAGACAGTATACTTGAAAATTGCTAAGAGTGGATTTTAATTGTTCTCACCACAGAAAAACAAGTGTGTGAGGTAATTCAGATGCTAAATAGCTTTATTTAGCCATTCCACAATGTATATACATATCAAGACATTATACTGTGTAACATAAATATATACATCATTTTTACTTGTCGATTAAAACAAAAAATAAATAAAATTATTTTGAATATTGTAAGCACTTTTTAATTTTTTTTGAAGTGGTATGGATTTTGTAAGAAATTAGGAAAAGCAATGGTGAGGAGTCACAGTAAACAGAGCATACTTTTGCATATTGTGGCTGCAGCCTGCGTCACTGCACCAAGTATCTCACATTCATTTTCGGTCATGTTATGATAAAGGCTAAGTCTGGATAACGTCAAAATATCCAGATGCAAAGGAAAAAGCCAATCAATCAGGCTGCTTTGTTTAGCAGCTACCAAACCCCTTGGGTTTGGAGGCATCCGCGTGATTGTCTGAAATGTTCACGTTGCATCTGGATGTTTAACATTGTGTAGCCACAATGAAAGACAAAGTGTTAAGTTTTACAGCTGTTAGGGTAACACCCTTTTTTTTTTCTTATGCTTCACAGAAATAATCTTCTTTTACAGGATAATTTTTATATCAAATTATACAGTTGATGCTGCAAGCCCAGAAAGTATTATGAATACTGTTTGGAGCAAGAGGGCAGAGCACTTTGGGAGTAAAAATTCCAGTAAGGGCTGGGAGGACAGGTAATGGAAATCATAGTTTAGTGTGAATGCTCTGATGTAAGATAATCTAATAGATATGACAGATTTGATGGAGAAATTGGAAAAATTAAGGATGAATTTATAGAACCCCATATAAGTGAAAATAATGGGGATTTATTTATGCTGGAGGTAGAACACAAGAAAAATAATCACAGTATATTACTTGGTGCTGCAGCAACAATAAATGCTACTGATTTAGCTAAGTAAACTAAACTATATAGATAGGTATGGTTATATATAACTTATATATATAAGTTAAATGTTATATATGAGTTCCACTGAGATTTATCTAGATTGTTGCATTTTTGAAAATGTTAATGACTTCATATTAAGCTAATGTTTATTTTAAAAGTCTCAGACAAGAACATTTCTTCTCTCCGAAAATATAGGATAATTTATTTCTGTAGCAGCTTCCATTTAGTGGAGAAGTGTGGCCCAATTTCATCAGACCTTTGCCTTGTGATTTTCTACATATACTTGAGTCACGTTGATTAACTCTTCTCTGTCTTGCTCTCTCCAACTGCCAAGTGGAAACAAACCCTTTCCTCTTCCCTGCGGAAAGTTCTCTCATTCTTTCCAATCTGACAGACAGTTTGAAATATATTAAAAGCTAAGAAATGTTTTGAGTGGCAGGAAATTGAAACCATGAGACTGTTACTATAAAATATCACATGTAAAAATGTATCTTGTTTAAGATGAAATTATCTGATTTAAGTCAAATGTCTTCTACTATAATACCTTATTCACAGTGTAGTAGATTATAGCAGCATTTTTTTTAATTCATCAACAAACTTCTCTTTTCTAATTCATATGAATCCATGAAGGATTCATGTGACCATTTAAAGGACATTGTAAAGAAAAACCACTAAAAAAAACCCACAAAAACATTAGGCACTTTTAATTTCTCAATAGAGAAAAATGTGAAATATGTGAAAATAAAATTTTACCAACAGAAATAGTTTTTTATGTAAAAGATGGCTTGTCCTTTGGAAAAATATACTAAATATTTGCTCTCCTTGGATATATTTTCTCCCCCGCCCCAACTTTATTGAGGTATGATTGACAAATAAAAATTGTTTGAATTTAAGGCATATCATGTGATGTTTTGATATCTGTAAGTGTTGTGAAATGATTACCACATTCAAGCTAACTACCACATCCATCACCTCACCTAGTTACCCTGTGCGTGTGCGTGTGCGTGTGTGTGTATGCGTGGTGAGAATACTTGAAATCTACTCCTTCAGCAAATAAGTATACAATACGTTATTATTAACTGTAGTTACCATACTGTGCATCAGGTCTCCAAAACCTATTCATCTTATAACCGAAAGTTTATACCCTTTGACCAACATCTTCCCATCTCTCCCACTCCCCCAGCCCCTAGTAACCACATTCTACTCTCTGTTTCTACGAGTTGACTCACTTTTTTCTCAATTCCACATGTAAGTGAGGTCATGCAGTATTTGTCTTTCCGTTTCCGTCTTATTTCACTTAGCATAATGTCCTCCAGGTTCAACCACGTTGTTGGAAATGCCAAGATTTCCTTCCTCTTAAGGCTGAATAATATTCCATTGTGTGTATATTTCACATTTTCTTTATCCATTCATCTGATTTCTATAATAGATTTAGGGGTACAGGTGCAATTTTGTTACATGGATATACTGTGTAGTGGTGAAATCTGGGTTATTAATGTACCCATCATCTGAATAGCACACAATGTACCCAACAGGTAATTTTTCATTCTTCACCCCCCTTCTGCCCTCCCACATTTTGGAATCTCCAGTATCTATTAATCTTCTCTGTACGTCCGTGTGTGACCATTGTTTAGCACTCACTAAATGAGAACATGCGGTATTTGCCTCTCTGTTTCTGAGTTATTTCACTTAGGATAATGGCTTCCAGTTCCATCTGTGAGGCTGCAAAAGAAATTATTTCATTCCTTTTTTTTGGCTGAGTAGTATTCCGTGTGTGTGTGTGTGTGTGTGTGTGTGTGTGTGTGTGTGTGTGTGTGTTAATATATATGCATACTTCCTTTTTTCTTTTTTTGAGACAGAGTCTCACTCTGTCACCCCACTTAGAGTGCAGCGGCATCATTGTAGCTCACTGCAGCCTCAAACTCCTGGGCTCAAGCCATCCTCCTGCTTCAGCCTCCTGCATAGCTAGGACTATAGACACACACTGGCTAATTTTTCTATTTTTAGTAGAGACGAGGTCTCATACTTGCTCAGGCTGGTCTCAAACTCTTGAGCTCAAGCAGTCCTCCCACTTTGGCCTCCCAGAATGCCAGGATTACAGGAGTGAACCACAGTGCCCGCCCCCCACATTTTCTTTATCCAATCATTTGTTGATGTACTCTCAGGTTGATTCTATACCTTTACTATTGCAAATAGTGCTGATAAACATATGCATGCAGGTGTCTTCTTTTTATAATAATTTCTTTTTCTTCAGGTAGATACCCTATTGTGGGATTGCTGGATCAAATGGTAGTTCTGTTTTTAGTTCTTTGAGAAATCTGCATACTGATAGAGATTGTACTAATTTACATTCCCACCAACAGTGTATAAGTGTTCCTTTTTCACCACATCTGCATGAGCATCTATTGTTTTTTGACTTTTTAATAATGGTCATTCTAATTGGAGTGAGATGGTATCTCATTGTGGTTTTAATTTGCATTTCTCTGATGATTAGTGATGTTGAGCATTTTTCATGTTTGTTGGCTGCTTGTATGTCTTCTTTTGGTAAAGACCCGTTCATGTTTGCACACTTTTTAATGGGGTTATTTGTTTTTTTTCTTGTTGACTTGTTTGAATTCCTTGTCAATTCTGGATATTAGCCCTTTGTTGGATGTATAGTTCGCAAATGTTTTCTTCCATTCTGTAGGTTGTCTGTTTACTCTGTTGATTATTTCTTTTGCTGTAAAGACTCTTTTTAGTTTAAGTCCCACTTGTCTATTTTTGCTTTTGTTGCATTAGCTTTTGTTGACTTAATCATAAATTTAAGGTCAATGTCCAGAAGTTTTTCCTAGGTTTTCTTCTAGGATTTTTATAGTTTCAGGCCTTCATTTTAAGTCCTTAATAGACCTCGAGTTAATTTTTGTGTAAGATGAGACTTAGGGATTCAGTTACATTTTTCTGGATGTGGCTATCCAGTTTTCCCAGCACCATTTATTGAATAGTGCATCTTTTCTTCAGTGTATATTTTTGTCAACTTTATCAAAGATCAGTTGGTTGTAGGCACATGGCTTTATTTCAGGCTTCTCCATTCTGTTCCATTGATCCATGTGTCTATTTTTATACCAGTACCATTTTCTTTTGACTAGTATAGACTTGCAGTATAATTTGAAGCCAGGACAAACAAATTGTCCTTTTTATTTAGGATTGCTTTAGCTATTCGGGCTTGATTTTGGTGCTATATAAATTTGTTTGTTTGTTTTTGTTGTTGTTTTTTTATTTTTTGTTGAGACAGAGTGTCACTCAGTGTCCCGGGGTAGAGTGCAGTGATTGTAGGTCATCACAAACTCCAAGTCCTGGGCTGTGAGTGATCCTTCTGTCTCAGCCTCCCGGGTAGCTGGGATTACAAGTGCACACCACAGCTCCCGGCTGGGTTTTGTGGGTTTGGATTTTTTTTTTTTTTCGTCTGTTTGTATTTCTTGTTTCTAGGGTAGAGAGACAGGGTCTTACTGTGCTCAGGCTGGTGTCTCACCCCTGAGCTGCAGCTGTCCTCCCACCTTTCCTCTCAGAAAGCTAGGATTACAGGCATGAGCCACCATGCCTGGCCCATGCCATAGGAATTTTAGGATTGTTTTGTTTAATTTTGTGAAAAATGACATTGGTAATATGACAGGAATTGCACTGAATCTATAGATTGGTTTGGACAGTACAGTTATTTAAACAATATCTATTCTTCCAATCCATAAACATCAAAAGTTTCTCTGTCTGTGTCAGCTACAATTTCTTTCATCAGTGTTTTATAGTTTC
>RJWJ010000724.1:83975-184494 GCA_004363605.1 Indri indri
TTTTTTTTTTTTTTTTTTTTTTTTTTTTTTTTTTTTTTTTTTTTTTTTTTTTTTTTTTTTTTTTTTTTTTTTTTTTTTTTTTTTTTTTTTTTTTTTTTTTTTTTTTTTTTTTTTTTTTTTTTTTTGAGCTATTGTAAAATAGGATTGAATTCTTGATTTGATTCTCAGATTGATCATTATTGGTATATAGAAATACTACTTATTTTTGTATGTTGATATTGTATCCCAAAAATTTACTGAAGTCATTTATCAAATCTAGCAGTCATTTGGAGAAGTCTTTAGGATTTTTTAGGTTTAAGGTCATATTATCAGCAAACAGAGATAATTTGACTTCCTCTTTTCCAATTTGGATGCCCCTTATTTCTTTCTCTTGCCTGATTGCTCTGGCTGGGACTTCCAGTACCATGTTGAATAAGAATGGTGAAAGCATGCATCCTTGACTTGTTCCAGTTCTTAGGGGGAATGCTTTCAAATTTTCCCCATTTAGTATAATATTGGTTTGGGGTTTGTCATGTATGGCTTTTATTACTTTGAGGTCTGTTCCTTCAATGCCTACTTTGTTGAGTGTTTTTATCATGACAGGATGCTGAATTTTATCAATTGCTTTTTCTGCATCTATTGAAATGATCATATGGGTTTTTGTTTTTAATTCTGTTTATGTGGTGAATCACATTTATTGATTTGCATATATTGAACCATCCTTGCAAACCTAGAAAGAAACCCACCCATGGTGTAATGTCTTTTTGATGTGATATTGAACTCAATTTGCTAGTATTTTGTTGAGGATCTTTGCATCTATGTTCCTCATGGATATTGACCTGTAGTTTTCTTTTTTTGTTGTGTCCTTGGCTGGCTTTGGTATCAGGGTGATACTGGCTTTATAGAATGAATTAGGGAGCACTGCCTCCTCCTCAATTTTTTGGAACAGTTTTAGTAGGATTGATACCAGTTCTTCTTTATATGTCTGGTAAAATTTGGCTATCAATTCATCTGGTCCTTGAATTTTTTTTGTTGGGAGATTTTTTTTTATTACTGATTTAATTTTACTACTTATTATTTGTCTATTCAGGATTTCTATTTCTTCCTAGTTCCGTCTTGGGAGATTATGTGTTTCTAATAATTTATCTACTTCCTCAAGAAGTTTTAGTTTGTGCACCTAGAGATATTCGTGATAGTCTCTGATGATCTTTAGTATTTCTGTGGTATCAGTTGTAATGTTGCCTTTATCATTTCTAAGTGTGCTTTTTTGAATCTTCTTTTTTTTCTTTGATAATCTAGCTATCAGTCCACCAATTTTGCTTATTTTTTCAAAGAACCAACTTTTTGTTTCATTGATCCTTTGTGGGGTTTTTGGTCCCAATATCATTTATCATTTAGTTGTGCTCTGATCTTTGTTATTTCTTTTCTTCTGCTAGCTTTATGTTTGGTTTACTCTTTTTGCTTTCCTAGTTCCTTGAGGTATGACATTAGGTTGTTAATTTGAGATCTTTCTATCTTTTTGATGTAGGCATTTAATGCTATAAACGTTCCTCTTGGCATTGATTGGCTATGTCCCACAGGTTTGGGTATGTTGTGTCTCTATCTTCATTCATTTCAAAAAAATTTTTAAATTTTTGTCTTAATTTCATCATTTACCCAAAGATCATTCAGGAGCAGGTTGCTAAATTTCCATGTATTTGTGTAGTTTTGAGAGATCCTATCAGTATTGATTTCTAGTTTTATTCCACTGTGGCCCAAAAAGATACTGGATATGATTTTAATTTTTTTTAATATATTGAGACTTGCTATGTGGCCAAGTATATAGTCTATTTTGGAGAATGTTCCATGTCCAAATGAGAAGAATATATATTCTCCAGCGGTTGGGTAGAATATTCTGTAAATATCTATTATGTACATTTAATCTGAACTTCAGTTTAAGTCCAAAGTTCATTCATTGATTTTCTGCCTTGATGATATGACTAGTGCTGTCAGTGGAGTGTCGAAGTCCCTCACTATTATTTTATTGTTGTCTATTTCTTTGCTTAGTTCTAGTCGTATTTTTTATTTAATCTAGGTGTTCTGGTGTTTGGTGCATATATATTTCAGATTGTTACATCTTCTTGTGAATTCATCCCTTTACCATTATATAATGACCTTCTTTGTCTTTTTTTACTGTTGTTGATTTCAAGTCTGTTTTATCTTATGTAAGTATAGCTACTCCTGCTTGCTTTGGGTTTTCATTTGTGTGGAATATCTTTTTCTACTCCTTTACTTTGAGTCTGTAAATGTCTTTACCCATTAGGTGTGTTTCTTGTAAGAAGCATATGGTTAGATCTTGTTTTTATTGACTCTATTCTGCCAGCCTATATCTTTTAAATGCAGTAGTTAGTACATTTATGTTCATTGTTAATATTCATACACAAGATTTTATCCTGTCATAATATTAATGTTTACCTAGTTGTTTTGTAGTTTCAATTGTTTAATTGTTTTAAAGGATCTGTGAGTTTTATACTTTAATGTGCTTTTATGATAACAAGTATTTTCCTTTCATTTTCATGTTTAGAACTCTTTCAAGCATTTCTTGGAGGGCAACAAATGTTCATGAATTCTCTTAGCATTTGCTTGTCTGAGAAAGACTTTATTTCTCCTTCATTTATAAAGCTTAGTTTAGCAGGATACAAAATTCTTGGCTGGCAGTTTTTTTCTTAAGAAGACTGAAAATAGGACCCCAGTCCCTTCTGACTTGTAAGGTTTCTGCTATGAAGTCCACTGTTAGTCTGATGGAATTTCCTTCATGAGTGATTAGATGATTCTCTCTTGCTGCTGTTAGGATTTTTTTTCCTTCATGTTGGCTTTAGATAGTCTGATTAGTCTAATGACTATAAGCCTTGATGAGGTTCATCTTGCACAGTGTCTCCCAGGTGTTCTCTGAGCTACTTGTATGTGGATATCTAATTCTCTAGCAAGACCAGTGAAGTTTTCCTGAATTATTTCCTCAAGTAGGTTTACCAAGCTTTTTACTTTTTCTTTTCCTTTCTCAGGGATGCCTATAACCCATAGATTTGGTCACTTTACATAATTCTGTATTTCTTGAAGACTTTGTTCATTTTTTAAAATTATTTTTGCTTTATTTTTGTCTGACTTGGATAATTCGAAAGACCTTTCTTTAGGCTCTGAAATTTTTCCTCTGCTTAGTTTAGTCTATTGTTAAAGATTTCAACTGATTTTGTAATTAGTTCAACAATTCTGTTTGATTTTTTAAAATATATACTCTTTAGTAAATTTTTAAGTCATATACTAAATTTTTTTTACTGAGTTCTTTCTGTTGGTTTTCAACTTTCTCCTGGATTTCATTGAGCTTTCTTATAATTCGTATTTTAAATTCTTTTTCTGTCATTTCAGAGTTTCCATTTTGGTTAAGAACCATTGCCAGAGTGCTAGTGTGATCCTTTGAGGGTGTCAAAACACTCTGTTTTGGGTTGGTTTGATTTTTTTTTACTACTGCCAAAGTTCTTATGCTAGCTCCTTCTCATCTGGAGATGGTGTCATTTCTTATTTTTGAATTTACTTTTGTTTAGATAGAGCTTTTTTGTAATTATTATTATTTTTTCCTCTTAAAGGTATGACTATAATGTATGCTGTGTTTGGTCATTTGGCTTTTATTCTGGGTGCTTTCAGGGGCTTAAGCCTCTGCATGAGTTCCTTGGTTATGGGTAGCCTTCCTGTGGTGGCTTTCTCAAATGCTGATTGTAGTAGTGATGTATTAGGCCTATGAGCAGCCTCACTACATTCTGTGTGACTGGGTTTGCAGAGGTCTCAAGAAATTTATCTTATTCCCATTCACTCTTCTGTCAGCAGGTTTTGTGGTGAGTTGTGCAGTTCAATCTCCAGGCCAGTAAGTGGTGCTTACTGGTAAGAGCTGGCTGCAGCAGTAGCCAATGGGAATGTGCTTCATCTTGGTTTACTAGAAGGGGCTCTCAGTGTCTCAGGCAGTGGGTTGGTCTGTGGAATGCCAATGCCCTGAATTCCCTGATCAACTCTGGAGGTGGGGACAAAGCTAAGTGAAATTGAGCTGCCAATCTTGCCCTCAGATACCCCAATGACAAGCAGACACACCAGCTCTGATGGGAGTGGCAGGGGGAGCTTGCAATGAAATGCGAGCCACAGGGTAGGGCCTGTACCAGCTCCATGTTCTGGGTAGGCAGGAATGCGGTCCATCTCCCTTTCACATCCCTGTCCTCGGGCTCATGACCTTCAGCCCAGATAGAAACTGTTGTTTACTTTCAGGCTCCAATAATAGCTGAAGGCAGTAGAAAATGCCTGTCTTACAGCTCTCTGCCAAAATGGCCTCGGGGTGGAACCTCTTCCCTCAGCCCAAAACAGACAGTGTGACTCATCTGTACTCTGCTACAGGAACAGTGTTGCACCATGCAGGGAGAGTGATGGGCCCCACCTGTCTTGCAAGCCTGGGTGCAGTGAGCACACCATCCCTGGTGTTACAGCCTCCCCCAGTAGTCATGGGATGGCACCTGTTCCAACCCTCCACAGGAAGAGCCACAGCTGTGTCCACAGTAGTGGGCAAAGGGGAGGAGAAGTCTTCCTTTCCATATCCATTAATAGGCACTGGTGTCACCTGGCTGCTGAGGTAGAATCACATTTCTCCACTGCAGAGCCTAGCACCACACCCAGGTCTCTGCTGGGAGGGCTTCAGTTATCTTCAGCTCATAAGTGAAGAGCTCTCAGGCAGAGGAGAGTGCATATTCTGGTTTTCTTTGTCCCAAGGGGCACTTTGGCATGCTGCACTCTCCCTTCCCCTAGGGGCAATCTGCCCTGTGTGTTAGACCTCCCAGAATCCCGCAGCTCCCCTGGGTCCCACAAGACCTCTGTGGTTGCCACAGTATGGGTACGTGCTGGAGAATATCTGTAGGACATCCAGTGATGCAGTAAGAAGAGCTGAGATTCCTGGGCAGGACAGAGGCCCCAAATGGGTGCACAACCAGTATAGTACCCATCAGCTCATCTCAGGTCTGGGGATAAGATAAGCAACCCTGCATGAGCTGGCAGCCCAATGCTCCACCCTCAAGAAGTTCCCAAATCACCATCCACAGCAGAGCTTTGGCTCAGAAGGGCAGAGGGCTTCTCTGACAGTTCAGAAGTCAGCATTCTACTGCAGGGGTGAGAGAAGCAAAGAAACATCCTTTCTTTCCATGGAACTACAAGTTCCTCAGGGGTCAATCTCTGCCAAACCCTTGCTTCCTTTTTGTTCTACACTCCAGCTTCTTCCCATGGGATCCAGCACTCTTCCTTCAGTATTCCACTCGAGCCATGATTATTTGCTTGTAACTTTGTTTCTACTTTCTGAGGAGACCTGGCATCCAATGTCTACAGTCAGCCATCTTGATAAAAAACCCCTGTCCATCCATCTGTTGATGGACACTTTGGTTGTTTCTATATCTCAGCTACTGTGAATAATGCTGCTATGAACATAGATGTGCAGATGTCTCCTTAAGATAGCAATTTTATTAACTTTGGATATGTACCTAGAAGTGGAATTGCTGAATTATATGGTTGTTCTATTTTTAATTTTTTAAGGAACCTCTATACTGTCTTCCATAATGGCTATACCAATTTGTATTCCCACCAGCAGTGTATAACATTTCCGTTTTCTCCACATCCTTGGCAACATTTGTTATCTTTTGACTATTTGATAATAGTTATCCTAGCAGGTGTGAGGTGATATCTCATGGTTTTGATTTGCATTTCCCTGATGATTAGTGATGTGGAGTATCTTTTCATATACCTATTGTACACACATATGTCTTCTTTGGAAAAATGTTTATTCAGGTTCTTTGCCCATTTTTCAACTGGGCTTTTTGTATTTTTTTATCGAGTTGCTTGAGTTCCTTATCTATTTTCAACATTAACCCCTTGTATATTGGTCAAGGTTTCAGAGAAACAGAATTGATAGGATATGTAGAGAGAGACATATAAGAGATTTATTATGGGGATTGGCTCACATGATTATGGAGGCAGAGAAGTACCATAATATACCATCTTTATGCTGGACAATGAAGAGAGCCGATGGTATAATTCAGTTAGAGGCAAAAGACCTCAGAAACATAAGGGTGGGGGCAAGATTGAGGAGCAAGTGGTGCTAGTGTAAATACTAGAATCAAAAGGCCTGAGAACCAGGAGCTCAGATGTCTGAACACAGGAGAAGATGGATGTCCTGGCTGAAGAAGAGAGAATTCACCCTTCATTTACCTTTTTATTCTATTCTGATCCTTGATGCATTGGATTGTGCCCACCCATACTGATGAGGGCAGATCTTTACTCAGTCTATTGATTTAAATGTTAATCACTTCCAGAAACACCCTCCCAGATACATCAAGAAATAATGTTTTGCCAGCTATCTGGGTATCCCATACCTCAGTCAAGTTGATATATAAAATTAACCATCATATTGCCTGGATCTAGGGTGCCAAAACAAAAATAACCATCATAAGCCCACTTGTTTTCAACACAGCACCCATATGCATCTCCTTAAAGCATACTTGATCTCAAAGATAATAACGAGTTCATAATATCACGTAACATTATACAACTATCCCATGTACAACTGAAAACATACTAATCTCTTCCCCAAAAGAGGAGTTAAAGTCCTCGAGTGATGGTTACACTTCTGATATCCTATAACTTACAAACAATGATATAAAATTAATAATACTTAAATACTGATGTAAAATCAATATATATTATGTTACATGATAAGGGAATAAGAGAGGAAAGAACACATCTGTGGAAGGAGGCTGACTGTTATCCAGAGAAAGGGACATCCTATCTACTTGATTATTAAAATCCTCCTCTGCCAATGTCACCCTTTGGTAAGTATTCACATGGGACACAAATATCTTCTTCTTTTTTAGATACATGTATATAAACAAATTAACATACTTATAACAAAATAAGGAAGAAATATTCATGACAATTATAGTCCTCATTTCTGTAACTGGTCAGGTGGTCATAGCCGGTATTTATAACTGCCTTCTTCTACTATCCATTATGTATTCCCTTTGCCTACATCAAGAATTTCAGCTGGTTATGGTTCTTTACCTGGTTCTTTACCTGAATTTTCATTCCTGAAGGGTCTGGACCATTTGTGGTACTGTCTGGATTGGGTTCTTGTAATTTGCTATTAATCAGGGCATGGTAATATTAAGAGACTCCCTAAAGGGATCTCCATTATGGAGTAGTAGTCCAGTTTTTCCATGGTAGTCAGGATCAATCACCCCAGACAACATCATAATTCCCTTCTTGGCCTATTGACTCAGAGATATGAGGAGCCCAAAGTGGCTGAGTGGCAGTCTTAACTTCTAGTTTGTGGAATCATTGTTGTGTCTCCTAGTGGAAGTATTCCTCCTGCTGGAACTAAGATCTCTAGATCAGCAAAGCATAAAGTTGAGGAAACATAAAAATTTTGCTAGTGGGTCACTAATTGTGAATGGTGCCACTCCCACTTCCACCCCTTGATTCTTGGAGAAACAGTGCAGTCTTCTAGAGAGCCATGCCCCAGCCCTGCAAGTTATTTCTACCTAGCCGACTGAGTCTTCAAAAGGCCATTCTACAGTTCCATCAGGCCAATTCCTTTGGGATGGTGGGGAACATGGTAAGACCAGTAAATTCAATAAGAATGGGTTCACTGCCTCACTTCTCTGGTTATAAAGTGAGTTCCTTGATCAGAAGCTATGCTATGTGGAATACCATGATGGTGGATAAGGCATTCTGTAGATCCACAGATTGTAGTTGTGGCATAAACATTGCATGCAAGAAGGCAAGCCTATATCCAGAGTAAGTGTCTGTTTCAGCAAGAACAAAATTCTACTCCTTCCATGATGTAATCAACCTCCTACCAGGTAGCTGGCTGCTCACCCTGAGGAATAGTGCCATATAGGTCTCTGCTGCTGGCAGATGGGCACTCAGTGGCAGCTGTAGCCAGGTTGGCCTTGGTGAGTGGAAGTCCATGTTGCTGAGCTCATGCACAACTTCCATCCCTGCCATCGTGGCTACTTTGTCCATGAACCCATTGGGAGATGACGAAGTGGCTGCAGAAGGAGGCTGACTGCTATCCACAGAAAGGGCCATCTTACCTACCCACTTGGTTATTAAAATCCTCCTCTGCCAATGTCACCCTTTGGCGAGCATTCATGTGGGACACAAATATCTTCTTCCCCCCTCCCCGCCCCCATTCAGAGAGGGCTGCCCGCATACCTCTTCCTCAAATTTCTTTGTCACCAATTTTCCAATCACATTCCTTCCAACTTCCTAACATCCAGCCAAACTATTGGCTACAGCACATGAATGGTTATATAATTGCACATCTGGCCATTTCTCCTTTCAAGCAAAGTGCGCAATTAGATGCACTGCCTGAATTTCCACCCACTGGAAAGATGCCGCGGTGCTATGCACACCCAACTTTATGGTTTGTTGGCTCAAATAAAACCCAGTTCATGATAGGCAGCTCAGGTCATATGATATCACATTCATCATACCTTGATCGGATACACAATTTGCAAACATTTTCTCCCATTCTGTAGGTTGCCTTTTCATTTTGTTGATTGTTTCCTTTGCTATGCTGAAACGTTTTTATTTGAAGTAGTCCCACTTGTTTATTTTTGCTTTTGTTGCCTGTGCTTTTGATGTCAAATTAAATATGTTCTCTTTAGAATAAGGATTGGAATCCCATTTAATGGATGTAAGTTGAGTAATCAATTATAGGCTCAGCATTGTATTCACATCTGTGGTTGAGGAATAAAAGAATTATAAAACATTTTCCCTACCACTGATAATTTATAAGTTTATGAGAGTAGGAGTACTATATTTTGAGGTATAAGCCTAGGCTTGAATTAACAAGTTACTTAGCTTCTCCAAGTCTTGGATTCCTCACACTTAAAATATGAATAATTACACCTGCCCATATCATTGTATTAGTTGGAATTCTCAAGTTCTAGTGACCGAAATGGAATTTTTTTTTTTTTTTTTTTTTTTTTTTTTTTTTTTTTTTTTTTTTTTTTTTTTTTTTTTTTGCATTACTGGAGTCACTTTATTCCAGTGTTCTTCAATAGTTCCAGGGTTCATTCGAGGTTCTGGTCCTGTTATCTGATTGGTCTTTCCATTATAATTCTTTCCTAGGAGCAACATAGCAGACTTCTCATTTTATTTCACTGGTCAAAGCTGGGACTTAAGCCTATATTTAAACCAATAACAGGAAAATGGAATTGCTATAATGGGACTAGATCATTGGTGATTCATCTTGTGAAGCTGGGGTGGAGGCCATTCTTCCCCGAGACCAACTAACTGAAAAAAATCAGAGTTCTATTAACAAGGAAGAAGTCGGGACTCAACAATGTCAGCCATGATCATAAAATAGCATAAGGACTACATCACTAAATAAGCTAATGTGAAATTATTTTCCCAATTCTAATATGTTACACAAGTATTGTTACTATTGTTCTTTTTGTTGATGAGGCTGCTGTTATTATTAGCACTTAACGTGGAAATCTGCATTTACAACTAAAATTTACATTCACTAATCCGATAACATCCTCCTCCTTCCCCATCTCTCTCTCTCTCTCTCTCTCTCTCTCTCTCAGCATCTCCACCCATCTCTCTCTCTCTCAGCATCTCCACCCAGCTACTCGACAATTGAGGGCACTTTACCCATGTAAGAAGTGTTCTTTTCATTTTCCCAAAGCAGCCTAGAAAATGTTATTATTACCACAATTTCTATTAATCTATAGCAGGTCTGCTTTCCTAGACAGTTATGTCATTATCACGGTAATTTGATTAGAAACTCTTTCTGGGATTCTGACTCAGCGGACTTGGAACAGAGAAAATAAATAAATAAAATGCCATTAAAACTAAACCAAAAAAAGAAAAATTTTTATCAAGACTCAGTTTCTCCACTAATAATATTTGATACCAAAATAGTTTCCACTAGTACTTCCCACTGAGTTTATTGACTTTGTAGCAAACTTTGTATGACTGTTTTCCACCTACCTTATTTTCCTCATTATTAGTAAACAAATTTTTATTTGATACCTGCTTCTAAGACATTGTATTGCACACCAAACACAGCCACCATCTGTAAGTATTTCTACAAGAAAAAGAAAAAAAATTAACTGCAGTTCTGATAGAATTAAAATATTGATATAATGTTCAAACAAAGGGTTAAAACACCTTGAAATGAATAAGGGAAAGCCTTGAAAATTTTGTTAAAAGAAGTATTTAAAGTACAAGGGAGATATATGAATGAAAACAAAAACATTTGGCATTTTAATTTAATCATGTCAAAGACTTTTTACTCAAATAAGATTATTTCAGTGAGAGGTTTTGCAAGATGCTTAAACCAGACAATCAATCCTCTCACTATATTATTGTATTAGCTAGATAACCCTAGTTGTTATAGCAAACAAATTAATAAATGAATGGGCTTAAAGATGACAGAAGTCTATTTTATGCTCATACAAAGCCCAAAGTGCCTCAGATTGGCAAGTGATTTTTTTTCCCCCCAAGCAATGACTCAAAGACCCAAGGCATCTCCTATCTTGTGGTTCTGTCATTAAGATGTGGCTTCCAAAGTTGCCAGCTCAGGTTCATCATGTCACAGAAGGATAACAATCATGGACAGTTGGGCATGAGAGGATTTGTACAGGCCGGTCCTAAAAGTAACATATATTTTTCCAGTCCCATTCCATCAGATAGATCTCAGACATATGAGCACACCTAAATGCAGCAGAGACTGAGAAATATAGTCTAGGAAGAAAATCAAATTAGTTGGAGATCCACCTAGCCAGTCTTCACCATAAACATAATCAAAACTTTTACATTAATCTAAAAATTTTCAGGCTAAAATTTAATATCTATATAATATAGATCTTTATAGCTATAGTAATACTTATTATAATAAAAATTATAACAGTAATAACAATAATAATGGTGACCCTTGAGGAGTCATCACTATGCGACATACACTTTGCTAAGGGCCATGTAGGAATATATCATTCAAACCTCACAGAACCCCCCATGAAGTATATACTATCATTGTTGTCACCATTATTTAGAAGGGGAAATTCATGGCATAAGAAAATTGAGGTAATTTGTCCAAAGTGGTGGGTGATGGGCAGCAAATAAAATGGTAGGACTTAAATGCATGAAAATTGCCATTGCAATTCAACCAAATGACGCTCAACCTAAAGCTTTGTAATTATGAGCTTCAAATTCCAGTTACAGCAATAACTTTCTTGCAACAAAAATCTTCCTAAATAAATTCCTACATAAGCATGTTGTATTAAAAGCACTATGCTTATGTTCTAGGTAGCTTACTTGCTTGAGATGACAATGTGGCAGGGACAAAAATTATTAATGAACCAAACTGCCTTTCCTTTCCCTCTATTTGATACAAACACCCTCTTCCTTACCAACTAGACATTGCCAGCCAGCACTTTCCACTACTATGTCTATCCTTATTGTATAGCTATGAGTAGTCAATGGAGAGAAAATCAAGAAGAAATTTTAGGGAATTATCTCTTGGTAGAGAAAAAAATGCAGAACAAAAGTTGGGTAAAGAAATAGGGAAAAAATGCCTTATTAGGTGTGGTAGCTAGGAGAATATGGATGGAAAAAAGTTGAAAATAGATCAAAAAAGACTTAGTAGGAGCTGCTTTGAGAGAGAGGTAATACCAAAGAAATGAAAGAAGGAAAATTTAAGAAGTTTTTGCTGTAGATAATTGATTAAGCCTATTTTAATGGTGTCCGGGCAATTTAAAAAATTATAGTCACTTTTAACTTGCATTACAATTTCTGGTGTCCATTTCTTTCAGTGTGGCCCCAAACTGGGCCATAAGTAGCCCTTTGTTTTATTTGGGTTATATTGAGATCATGGCAACCCAGAATCTCAGAGTGGAAAGTAATCTTAAAGATATGCAGTCCAACATCTCTCCAAATGCAAACATTTATCCTTTTACATCTTAAAATGTAATCACCCTAACCACTACTTGGATAGATTTTATAGTAAAATACTCATTCCTTGATCCATTCTCCACTTAATAGCTCCTCAGATATTTGAAGATACTCATGGTCTTTTCTGAAAATTTTATTTTCTTTGATCTATTGATAAAATTGTACTTGGACCTTATTCCTCACTCTTGTTCACCAGTTGCCCTTGAATTAGGTTCACTTTCAAACACATGATACTTAATTTCTCTGATATAAGTTTAACATCTTTCCAATTTTCTATTGCTCCATATATCTGTAAACATGTAAAAATAGGAAACAGATTGGAAACTCAAAATAGGATAATTTAGGAAAAGTTTATTTACAAAGGGAATTTTCACAAGTGTGTGTGTAAAAGAACCATAACTTGGGGTGGTAGCATCTGAGCTAGTACTGCCGTGGTCCCGGAGAAACTCGGAGAAAAAGTGGCTACCGGAAAGTGGAAGGAGAGAATTATACAGAATCAACTACCTTGAAGGAAACTTCTGAGAAGGTACATCGCCAGCTCAAGGTGATTCACAGGGAGGAAACCAGGAAATAAATATTTGACCTCACTCTTCTCATTTCCATCAAGCTCCTCAAAGGGGTACTCATTTAGTAAACCAACTAGAAGCCAAAATATCAGCCTCCCACAGTAGATGGAGAAGAGTGGAGAGAGGATCTGGAGGAAGAAATGGAAGATATCAGACATATTTTATAATATTGGTAGAGATGTCTCAAAAAATAAAATCTCCCGCTCTGCTATGAGCTGGTCTAAGTCTTCCAACTAGTTATGTTGCTCAAAGAGATTTACATTGTATGCTTTCCGCTAAGCAACAAATATTTCCTCTTATTAGAAGCCTAGTCATGTAGAAAGACTCCTCCAAACTAATCACAATACCAGGCTCACATGTGTATTGTTATGATGTTCCTGACCTTTCACATACTTAAACCTTTTGGTTGCCCTAAATGAAACTCAGCCTTCTGGCAAAAGGGGCATTTAGAGTCTGAGCATTGTGGGCTATCACGGTCATTGATATTGCCTATTATAGCAAACAATTCTCTAAAAAAATTAAACTCCTAATAGAGGAAGATTGCTTTGTTCTTTATACAAATGAAAAGGGGGAAATGGTTGGATTCCAGGGAGGAGCAGAGAAATAAGCTAGGGAATTGACAGAACTGGCTACACGCCATCACTCTTTTATCTTCGCTTTGGTAAGCTTTTTGCCAATGTGAAATACAATAGACCTCTTTGCATACCTGATGCTGTCCTGGATAATGGCCCAAGCCTTAAGAAATCTAGCCTGTACACATGCAAAGCTAGAAATATTTGTATTTATTTTTAAAAAAAACTCTAACTAGAAATGGTTTTTACATAACCAAGAGCATTATTTATGAGTGTGCTCATTTATAGGAAAATGTACTCTTTTCTTGCCCATCCACTTGCCTTAAAAAGAGTATAAATAAAGCAAAATGAAATAATCCAATGAACCTCATGTACCCATTATAGCACTTAAAAATAAAAAGAAAACATTCCATCAAAAAGCTGAGAGTGCTTTGCATATATCATCCAATTTACTTTTACAGAGTTTCTGGGATATGGCTAGAACAGTTGTCATCATTCCTGAGGTGCCTTGATGACATAGTTGCCTGATAAGTTGCAAAACAATTCTGGGCCTAAAATAAATACTTCGATTCTCGGTACAGTCTGGCAAAGTCCAATGCTCAATAGCTCATAATGCTCCCTCAAGTCAAGAATATCCTATTTCTTCTTACGCTTCTCTCCTGAGATTCATTTCAAACTTGTGGAAATCATTTATTTTAACAAAGTCGAAGGAGCTCAGAACTGGTAAGTTTGAATGCTAGAAAGGAAATTTGGCAGCTATTTCCATGATTGGCTTGGGAGTGGTATTCTAAGTCACCCTTCATAAGACCTTGCTCTGCCTCTGTTCAGATTCAAGTCACAATAGGAAGCAGGAAAAATGTCATCAAGCATAAAGAGAAAGTCAAATAGGTTGATATCAAAAATGAATTCCACTAGAAAGCATAGCAAGTATGAGATACCAATGGCCAAATTTTATTCAAATCTGCAAATAAGTAATTTTTATGTTAAGCATTGTTGGAAAGGAGTGGGAGACGGATGTGGATGTGTCAATATAAAATCATGGTTGATAGACACCTACAAATGGGAGCATAAACTTCAGTTAGCTCCTGTCGGCGGAAGAGCCCAACAATGCCTCCAAGGACCTTAAAGGTTAACAATAAAATCTCAAATTGAATCCTCATTCTCAGTGTGAGCCAATCTGTTATAAAACAATGAATTGGCATGAACGTACCAAGGCCAATGAGTACAGTTAAGCAAGAGCCTGTCAGCATACCCATACTTTATCACCCATGCAGAGAGTAACTCTCCATGACATTAAGGATGCTATATTTGATGGAATGTCACAGTTAGTTGACACTGGCCTTATCCCGGATCGTAGATTCTCTGTCACATCCTGCCAGTTTAGAGCAGGACCTAATGATTACAGTGCTTTACCTTACAAGCCATGGTGGGAAGCCAAAGCTGAGTTGAGCTGTGTAAATTGCTGTGCGGTGTCAGGGTTGCCAACTGGAAGTGATTGATAGAACGGGTGACCAACCATATGAAAGGAAAGAAAGTGGAAAGTATTTTCAAGATGAGTATTGTGCCCTGATCTTGAGTAGAAAAGCTTATAATCTAATCAAACCAAAGGAAAATTATCAGTAAGAGTTTAAAAGAATGTGGAAGCTGCATGTCATCCGTCCTCTGGCAACTTGAACTTGACAGAAAATTCATCTCCCTGGTCAGAGGGCAGATAATACCCACAAACACACAGAAGTTTGGACGAATTCTTTTTAAAGTATTTAATGACATAAATTTTTACTGTCTATTATATGTATGCATTGGGGACCTAGAGAGCAACCTAGAAATGGGCACGATCAACAAGCACAACTCACGGCATTTATTCATAAGACAACTTTACTTTTGTCTCCTTAAATTTGATGAGGGGGCAGGAGCTTCCCTAGATGAATGCTCAGATAGGCGAAACCTTTTCTGATGAGCATTAGGCCATACGCATTATTAAGCCTAATAATTTAAACATCCATTTCCATGGAGTGGTCCCATCGTAGTTGATTTAAAGTTGCAGCTACTTCTTCTCCAGTTGGTTCCTGCTGCAGAATAGAAAAGAAGCCTGCAGGTAGGGACGGGGTTGTGGTCCACTTTCTTATTTCCCCGCCTTGACCTTCTACCCCTCCTAACCCAGTTTCTAACGTCAAATTCAGACTGCGGCAGAGCTAGAGTAGGGCAGGGAAGGAAGGAGAAAGGATGCGGGGATGCTCTTACATGATGGGTACCCTTGTGAGAACCCAGTGTGACTGCTCTCTGGGCTTGCCAGGGGTTGAAAGTTGACCCTTTCTCTCACAAATATTCCTGTGAGTTCTTTCCAAAAGACCCGATCAGTAGGCATTTCTCCCCTGAAGCTCACTTGAATGGGCCTTCAATGCCAGTTGGTCACTTTTGACAGTTTCTCCAGGGCTGAGACTTCTGAAAGTCCTCCCCCAGCCTTCTTCTCCTGAAGTGCGTTTGCCCTTCTGGGGACCCCGTGGCAGCTCCCTCATGCATACAGCCCAAATTAGGTCCATAGGAAACATTCACCCTTCCTTTGCTCTGACGACATCTAAGGGTAGTATTACTTCTCAAAGCACAAACGTCTACTCCAATATCACAGGCTCCTTTGCCCAGGCTCTTAATTTTTACATTTCTTAGGTGTGTTTTAGACATCGGTCTTCTGTCCAGTCTAAGCAATGCAGATCTAAGCACAGAAATCTGGACATCGGCAGGACTGAAGTGACCATTCATGATTCTAATCCAGTGGTTCTCAACCAAGGTTAATTTTGCCTCCTGGGGGACATTTGGGGATGTCTGGAGACATTTTTGGTTGACACAACTGGAAAAGTGTTAACTGGCGTCTAGTTGGTGGAGGCTAGGGTGGCTGTTTAACATCTTATAATGCAAAGGACAGACCTGGTAAAAAAGAGTTATCCAGACAAAAACATCAATAGTGCTGAGAGTGAGAAATCCTGTCCTGGAAAAACTTCATTTTAAGTTTTTCCTTGATTTGCAAGCAGAATAGAACTATAAGGATGAAAACCTAATATTTTTGATACTTCCTCAACTCCACATATTAACTGATTCAGTAACCATATACATATTAAGTGCTTACTAAGTGTTGGCCACTGTTATCAGGGCTGGGGATACTGAAGTTCTCATGGAATTTACACAATAACAGGTGACACACTAAGACAGTAAACAAACACATCAGAAAGGTAATTTAATATAAAAATCGTGCTCTAAATACAATAAAACAGAGAATGTGACAGAGATTAGAAATGGGTATCATCACTTTGTATTAGAGGAGTCAAGGAAGGCCCCTCTGAAGAAGTGGTCCCCGGACTGACACCCAAAGGGTAATATAGAGCCATTCTGGGGAGAGAGCATTCTAGAAAATACAAATAGCTAGTGCACAACAAATGCAGAATAGCTAGAGGAGAACAAGGCTGAGGCAGAACACGCGTGGAATGCTATAGGGACACCAAGGGGTATTGTGCGTGGAGAGGAGCATGGTACAAAAGGAAGAGGGAAGAGAATACGGAGACCCAGACTGGGTAGGTCTTCCTGGAGCAGTAACAGGACTTCTTAACCAAGAAACCTTTGGCCCTGGGTAGTGGAGATGTCTGTGAATCCCTTGAAAATCTACAAACTTTTGGGCATATGTCCATGTGTGTACTTTTTATCTAATCCTCAGAAATGACCCCAAATGAAGGTGAGAACTAACAAACCAGAAACCTATTGTTTACACAGAGTAGAAATCTGTGTCCGATTGAGGGCTGTCACTGTTCCTCTCAAAAAAACACCTCAAGTCCACATGGAAGCATGGCCTCCTTCTAGGGCTTTTCTAACATTTGGGCAAATTCCAGGTCCTGGAGGCAGCTGTTTTATCTGACATCAAAGCCACTGCCTTCTTGTGATTCTGAAAGAAATGTCGGAAAGCAATTTATCAACAAATTAGGGACCACAGTTATGCCCACAAGAGATTACCCAGGAAGTTAATCAAATGCCCTTTGTCCCTGAGAAATAGGAATGGACTTCAACCTGGAGGGCCTCGAGGTCTCCTGAGAGAAGAGAGAAATGTCCCTTCTCCCCCCTGTCTAGGTTAAACAGCCACCAACCCTCTGATCAGAAGTCCCCCAAAGAATATTCCATTTGTTATACCCCACCCTACAACCCCTTCCTGCTAAACAATGAAATAGCGTAGATGGCTTAAAGAGCAGTACCTAACTGCAAAGGGAAGAAATTAAATTAACGAGAATAAATACCAGTAGCCTGGAGCCTGGGGAGCTAGGAGGCATTCCATAGAAAACCCGGGGAGGAGAGTGGCCAGAGTAAAAGGAAGGGACAATACCGAAAGAAATGACAATATCCAGGGAGCAGAGCCAGTTTAGTTATGGCAGCTAAGTAATTTCAAACTACAAAAGGAATTTTAGGCTTCAAAACTCCAGCTCCCAAATAGTGTTATAATTAGTATTATTTTCAGATTAAAGAAAACACCACTTTTGTGTAACAAATTACCTCCATTTTAAAAGCAAAAATAATATATTTCACTTCATAAAAAAAAAATGCCCAAACGGAAGCATTCTTACATTAATTATTTCACTCTATTCAAAAAGCATATCCCTGCTTGCTTTTTATTATGCCTTCCAGCTTCTACTTTGAAAAACATGTTAAGAAGCTGGAAGGTATTTTTTAAAAATGAAAGGAAAAAAGAAAAATAAATAATCTTTGAAGCAAGTAGAGCCAAAATACAGAATGCATAAATATACATGTACATATTTCTTTATTTGCCCCCTAGATTGAACTCCCCATTTTCTTCCACCTCCCTTTTTGGCACCAGAACATGAAGCATCTTTCTTTCCGTGAGCTTCAACAGCAGGCAAATGTTTGCCCCAGAATTGAATCAGATTCTGTTCTGTGGATGGATTGGCAAGAGTTTTCATAAAGGGGGTGGGGTCCCCAGAGGGCAAATACATAATTTTCATAATGCATTTCTTTTTTTCCCCCCCAGCCTAGGAACCTAAGCCTATTTCTGAACCATTTCGTCTCAGAGTAATAATTAGCAGCACATTGCAAAAGACAAAACACCGTCATCATTGCTTCATGGGGTCTGTAGTTGCTCTTGTAAAATTACCAAGAATATAATTTTACTGTGGGAACAAAGAACATATGCAAAGTAAATATTGTTACAGATTTTAGAGTTTTGAGAAGAAATTTTAAAATTTGAATAATGTATAAAACCACGGGAAATAGTGTTTAAAATGGATCTGGATCTTGTGGGCTCTCTCCTTTACTCAGTTTACTGTGGCTGAGGTCAACGTTGTCACTTCATGACATAAAGGAAAACTTTAGCACAACCTTTCTAAACACAGGATATCAAAGCCCTAGAATTTAAAACATCTAAAAAAATTAAAGTGTCCCCGTCCAGTGAGCGTCAATACCTAGAAATCAATCTCCAAATGAAAAACAAATATGTGACCATCATTAGATTTTAATATTAAAATATTTAAAATTATATTAATATTAAAAATGATCTTTAAATGTAATACATCTTTAATGGGAACCTGGACTGAGAAGGTGAAAATAAATGTGTGATGGTGTTATTTGCACCAATTGATTAAAGTGTTGACTGTGACCCGTACACCTAAGGAGAAGCTTGACTATTTTTTAAGCAGATCTGGAAGAGTATGTTGTTCTGATGAACTGAAGATGGTGCTCAGCCTTGCACAAAGGCAAAATCAGCATAGTGACTTCCTGTGCTTCTAGAGGCCGGGCTTCTGACAACATCGCCTGTCCAACAACACAGCTACAGAACAGAAAGCCTCAGTCCTACCCCTTCGCCAGTGGGTTCCAGAGACCCTTCTCAGGCACCAGGCAGAGCTTCCTGGCTCAGATTTTACCCCCAATCCTGACAATGCTAGCAATCCGATTAATCATAGCACAGCACATTAGTCAGTGGAAATTAGAAGTGGGGGATGGGGATGCCACCGGGACAAGGACAAAGCTGCAGATGTGAGAGCAGCAACAAGACAAAGCAATGAAACTACTATACAGTAATTGACGGTCATTAAGATGAGCCTAAGTCATCAGGGAAAGCTAAATTATGCTCTTATGCTTCACTTAAGGAAGAAGGATAGTGTACCAGGACTCCCTAAACCTGGCCGAGTATCAGAGTGACCTAAAATATTCTGTTTCAGGAGGTCTGGAATGGATGTGCCCAAGAACATGCATTTTAACGGGAATCTTGGTGAGTTCGGATTTAGCTGCTCTTCAGAATGATCCACGCATTATCTAATTTTACAGACGAGGAAACTGTGTCACATAGAAGTTAGGCAACTGTCCAAGGTCATCTAATCTGTAGTAAGTAAAAGAGCCAGCATTCCAACCCAAATCAACTCCAGCCAGATTCTTCCAGGGCTCTTCTGCTCTCTCTAGCTTGTTGGATCCTTTCATTGGCTGGACTCTGGGCTTCTGGATCTACTAACCCAGTGGTTCTCAAAGTGCATTACCCGGGAACTTGCAGGAAAACAAATGTTCAGGTCCCACCCTAACTTTATGAATTACAATTTCCAAGATAGGGCCCAGCAATCTTTTTTAACATACTCTCCAGGAAATTCTGATACACTCTGAAGTTTGAAACCCACTGTACTACTCCACTTCAGATAAAGCTAAATATGGAGGGAGCATAAGTGTCTCATATGTCCTTTTCTTTACTCTCCCTGTACAAACCCTTCCTTAGGAAATAATCTCTCGATAACACCTTATCAGTCAGAGTTCTTGATTACAAAAACTAAAAACTAAATCTAAAAACCAACTCCCAAAAATTAGGACAGGGAACATCAGTTGATATTCTATGGTTTGCTTTGCTTTTGGTCATTCACTAAGCTGCTAAGCCCATAACCTTTTGAACCACAGAAAGACAAACTACTTTTCCACCGTGAGATCTATGCATGCCTTAGAATAAATTAAAGCCTGCCTCAATCATCTGTGTTTTACAAAACCAAGATCATCTCCATCACAATTGATAACTCTAATGAATTTTACATCTTGTATACACAAATAATTTGAGTATAACATCTGCACCTTTCCCATTTATTTATTTATTTATTTGTTGAAGAAACGTTTCTTGAGAACCTATTTTGAGCCAGAAATGATCCCAAGAACTAAGACTATAACAGTACTTAACTGTACCTTGCCCTCAAGATGCTTCCAGTCTATTGTAAGTGTTCTTAACCTGGGATCCATAATTGCATTTCAAGAGTTTTGTAACTCTCCTGAAAACTACTTAGAAATAATTACTATTTCCACCTACCTTTCTTCTATAAATATATATTGGGAATGGAAGAGTGGGTAGAGATCTTACACCTTTCAATTAGTTACTCAAACTGATCTGGGTTCCTCCTCTCCCTCACACCCGCTGTGCTCTTACCTCTGCCCTGCTGGAGGCAGGCAGGAAGTGAGAATGCACGTCCCTCTCCCCAGCAGTGATTATTATTAACCCACAACAGGTGGAGTTAGGGTGCAATCTACCTCCCTCTGCACATCTGGTGAGATAACTTGCAGACTCCAAGAGTTCCCCAGCGGGATTAAGCTCCAGTTACCCGTAGTGGCAACCGCTTATTAACGCATCCTTTGCTGTCTGCTGACTCCTACCTGCCTCCCTTCCTCACCCTCTCCCATTCACGCTTCCAGAGACCAGCTCTCAAATAAACTGCTCCCCCTGGAATCCTTGTCTCAGGGTCCGTTTCTGGGAGAAACTCAAACTAAGACAAGACCTATGAGACAAAGGGATTAAAAATCACTCGTCTAGTGGCAAACAAACTGGAAATTTCAATTCTCCCCTAATAGGGTAAGTATTCTCCAAGGAATGGGCACAGGAGTTATAAGAAGACATCTGGGGGAGGAAAAGGAATTGGGGGAAAAAAGTAGAAGTGACATCCACCTTGTGCCATTTAAAAAAAAAAAAAAAGACTTAACCAGGTAAAAACAAAGAAAAGCATTTATCCAAACATTTTTATGGTTTTGAATCTTTTCTCTCCACCTAATGTCACTTCCTAAAGTCAAACCCTCAGCTCAGAGGACAGAGGAAATTTGCAGACATTATTTATGTGTGATGAGGGAGGAAGTGGCATCAGTCCTCTACAATATGGAAAGGCAGTGCCTCATCCAAGGCTGAGCTTTGTGACACACTGGGGAGCCGTCCCGCTGCGCGGGTGACACACCAGCCAGCAGAGCAGGGATCTGAACGTTACATATTTGCTTGCCTGCCTGCTCTGTGCTGCGTGGAGTCTAACATGATAGGAACTGTTTGTTATATTATTTACTGTGTGTCTCTAATCTAACCTTTTTATGTGCATGGGCTTCCTACGGAGTGAGGAGGCAAATCTACTCCCAGAAGAGATGTTACAAGAATGTTAGCTGAAATGTTGAATAACGATAAATTCCTTTGAGTTCCTTGCGACGTTCTAATCCACCATGGTAAAACTTTCATGTTTTGTCAGCTATTGTAATTTTGCTTTCACAAATGCAATACAAATTCTTCCCGTATAAGTGACTTTCACGTTTAGCGGTAACTTTCAGGGAAATTCTACTATTGTGATTTTAGATGGCATGTGTTTTAGGAGCACTATAAAACACACACATCTAAAAGGTTTATATTTGAATTCCTTTCATTATAGTCAGCCGTAGACAAGTTTTAGTCTACATTTTTAAATAATTGACTCCATTATATTTGATAAAATATAGGTTAGTTCTAAAGGCAACAGTTAGCACTTACATAAAGAGGATTTTTTTTCTTTTAATCTTCAGAAAGCCTGTAAACCTAAAATAATTTTCATGTGCCTGTGAGGCAAGAAGCTCCAGCATTCCCAGCTTTTATAAAAGAAAACTGAGGCAGAAAACTGGGACTAATTTGAAAATATTGAACATAAATGTCTTAAAGGGGCAAGTGTTCTTTATGCAACTGAGCTAAAGTTGCTCATATCTTACCCTTCTCACCAGTGTCTGTTGACACAGGACAAACATCCAGACTTGCAATAATTGCAGAGGTTAGAAGCCATAATTAAAACTGTATAAAATTAATTGATGGACTTAGGAAGATTTATGTGCCTTGAAACAAAAAGCACTTTCAACTAGTTTAGATTTATATCTGTGACTTGTCAATTTGTGTGTGGGTGTGTCATTTTTAAAATGAAATACTTATGTGATTATTCAAGTGTGCAAATGCTCCCAATTTCTCTAAGCCCCTGCATTACACGGAAGCAGGATAAAAGAGGGTCATTTGGACCACTCCACTGTAGGTCCCTGCCATAAGCCATGATTCTGTTTTAAAAATGTCTTAATATATGTCTTATCTATGAAAAACCATCAGAATTCAGTACCTCGGAGTTTTACAGATTGCTCTACCATTTCCCAATATGAGAATGCATCTACCTAATTTTCTTAAACTGAATTTTCCTTGGTTTGAGATGTTTGCCCAGAAAAGGCAGAATAACAGTGACCAGCTGTGTAGTATACTGAAAATAAAAGAAGGTTTTTCTCCCCAAGACAAGAATTCCATGAAGAAGGGAGGATGTGAATAGAGGCAGACAAGGGAGCTATCACACAGCTCATGGGGGAATGTGAGCATTGCATGCAGAGAGCAAAGGAGAGGGGAATGATTCGCATTTCTAGTCATAATAATTATTGCCCAATAATTTTCTAAGCAGATATCATTTCTCCAGTTATTCCCTACCTTTGATCTCATTACTTCTCATTGACCACCCTTGTTAATTTTCTTAGCCCCTGTAAATTACTGTTTGGAATTCGAAACATTTTCTGTAAAGTGGTTTCTTAAAAAACTTTTTAAAATACTATCTCAAAGGATGAACCTGTCATGTTAGCCTGGCTTTCAAGTCTCTGAAGCAATAAAATAAGTGTTAAGATTGTTAAACTTTTTAAAAAGTACTCCTTATTATCCTCTCTAGTTTTTGTTGAGAAATCAAACTCACACATATTTAAATGTCTCTACTCAGATCACTTAATGGCAAACATGTTATCAAGTTAAATGTAAATGAATAGTAATGCCGTAGAAAAAAAAAATTTTGAAATCCTTACCCTCTCCCCCAATTAAGAAAACACATTTTCCAGATGGAACCAGGTGGTTCAGAATGTGACTGGTATTTCCGGTGGGGCTGCTGTTGGAATAGTGAGTGCAGGAGTAATCACGCCTTGCTAAAAGAGGGAGCTATCTTCACATCCCCATTTGCATAATTGATCCAGTATGAAATAACTCCCGTAGCAGAGGAGCACTCTGGGGATCCCTTGTTTGTCGCAGCATGTTCACGGTCTGGGAGGCAGTACCCATCGCGTCGACGTGTACGTGCATCATCCTTCCTCGTGGCTTTCCTGGGAGCTCAACGGACCTTTTTAAACTAATGATAAAATAATCAGGACATAAAAATGTTTCCTTTGGACAAATTTGTCATGGTATAACGATAGAGTGTTTATGACTCAGAGTCACCCCCTTCACTGCCATTGCTTTATTTAGAGACAGCAGGCAGTGTAGGAAAGCACACAGCTGCAAAAGTTTCCTACCAAGATGAAAGTCGTGAAATTCTTACTAAACACGGCTTGGCTATCAATGATGAAACAGGTCTGGATTCTTGGGGCTGTGCTCACAGAAGCACCATTGTCCCCATCTCGAGTCTGAATATTTTAAGGTCAGATTGTAATTCAGACACGAGCAGGTGGGAATCTCGAAAACGAGATGTGGTTTTATTAACCAGACTATGTCGTTGGGGAAACTCCGTGGTGGTGGTTGGTTTTCATTTTCTATCAAGCTATTTATGGTGCATATATAGAAACCAGAATCTTGTAGGGCTACGGGGCCAATCGGGCATACGCAAATATTAAAACACACACACACACACACACACACACACACACACACACCTCTTAGGAGCATCTAGACTGTGAGTGGTGGAGGCCACATACTTTGAAAAAGTTATACCAGAGATGCACATGTGGAAATACCAGTAAACAAAGCAATTAAATTAGAGTGTAATTGTGACACATACATATACTGTACTGAAAATGACTTTGATGTGCACAAAATTAAGGGACTTGTCTGAAGCCTGAGAAAATTACCTTCAAAGTGTGCACAGGCTTGAGCCAAACATGCAATGTGGGTACTGCAGGGCATCGCTGTCTGCCCCAAATGCCTGCTTCTGAGAACAGTAGATGGTTGTCGAGGAGGCATGAAGAAAGAGTGGCTGGCTGGGCAGTATGTGCAAAGGCTGGATAATGGAGGACATCGTTTGTGTACAGAGAGCTTAAGATATATCCCATAGGTAATGATTTTCCACCAGTATGTCCTTCTTCTTCTGGCCCAGGGTCCAAGTCAAGATCCCACATGCATTTGGTTGACTCGTGCCCTTAGTCTCCTTTGCTCTATGATGGTTCTTCAGTCTTTCCTTGTCTCTTGAGACTTTGACACTTTTGAAGGGTACTGGTCTTCAATATTCCCTACGTTTGCCTGCTGGTTTCTCATGATTAGAGTGTAGTAACATTTTTGACAAGAGTAAGACACCAGTGATGTTATATCTTGTCAGGGCTTCCCCCAGGGGGAACATAATATTGCCATGTCTTATTACCGGTGATGTTAACTGTGATCATTTGGTTAAGGTGGTCTGCGAGGTTTCTTCACTGTAAAGTTACTCTCCTGTTGTTGATCACCATTATGTTTCAACTTTTTGCACGATGCCTGGCATATAACAGATAATGAATAAATATTTGCTCATGAATGAATGAATGCTGACCAACTAAATTTCTCTATTCAAAGGAGGGTGGCTGAGCAGTGTGCTGCCTTTCTGTTTGCCCAAGCCAGGCACAGCCCCTGTTGGGAGCAGCAGCCTTAGTAATTTCCAAGATTTTCTCTGAGTAGAGAGAGTAGGTTCTCCCCTTCTCCCCTTGTATGACATCAAGGCTGTGCTTACAAAATGCACAGATGTATCATTGCCTTTTTATGGGGATGGGCCCCAATCCATTTGTGGAAACAAAGGTGGCTGGGATGAAGTCTCATGGCTCTGGAAGTCAGAATCAAAAGAAGCCCAAGGTCCACTTTTCCTTTCTTTTGTTTGAAACATTTTTCTTTCCACAAGAGTAAGGGCAGAGTCCACATTTCACAAATTCTTCAATGACGAAAAGTTTACAGGCAGGAGCTCTAGTAAGCTCTGTCAGGCTTTTGTATAAATGCTTGAGTCTTCAGATAGAGCTATTATAAATATTATACATTTCTCCATTTCCACAGTGAAAGGGAAAAAAAAATCTAAAATGCTCTTGCCTCAAATCCTAATTTACTCAGTAATTAATCTGCAATGAAAGCTAATTTCTTTGCTTACGTTGACAAATATTTTAGAACAAAGGAGTTACTTTAATTTTGTAACTGACTTACTAATCTATTTTTGATGACACTAATCTTTTTTGGCTGGAGGCAGTGGCTGAGTGGCCTCCACATCCCCGTTGTTCAACCTAGACTCCCTGGAGCCAGAGGTTCAAATCCGAGCCGGGTCACCCCAGAGGAAGGCTGATAAATTGAGTGCCTTGTGATGTAGTCCTGACAGGGAGGCCATCTTTCAGCAGAACCCTTGAAAGCTTAAGTTTTCTCTGGACATTAATGACCCCCAAATAAAATAGACCACAGTGTCCAAAGCATATTTCTCATTAGTCCTCTAACCCCAAATGCATGAGAGAATGTTTATGATAGAGGGGGGAGGTTAAACATGTTGAAAAAGATAAACTGAGCCCAAACACCAAAAGATCCCAAACAGGTGTAATAGGAGGGAAATCCACTGGAAACCTTGACAGCATACCCAAATCCAAGCTTCTCACCAGCATGAGTGGAATCCCGAGTTTTTTGACATTAAATATTCTTTCTGAAACAGACAGTAAAATATGCTTAGAAAGTATAAAGAAAGAAGCATGTTGCAGAAACTTATCCCCTGTGGAAATAATGCAAGTGAAAATTGTGAACCGGCTCCTACCTCCTCTCTTCATTCTACTTCCCTGTGATCTCCACCTACCGCCGCACACGGATGCAGCCAGACGAGCACAGTGAGCTAATGCATCCTTATGAGGCATAAAAATGCCAATGTGGTACATCATTGTCAAACACGTTGCTCAGTAAGCATGTGATTACAGTAAAGGAAAAAAATCTGGCCAGCTTGCTGGAGACCTGGGGTGAGAAAATAGACAAATCAGTTTCACTTAAAAAATTCCACCAATGAAAGCCGTGCAGTTTGTACTGATCTTTATTTCACTGTTTTACACACTCACACACACACACACACACACACACACACATGGTTCTAAATATTAAGTAGGTGATATGTAAATACACATACACACAGATCGACTATATGCACTTTCACATGTACATTCTCTATTTGATTTGGTTTATGTTTTCTACCTGAAATGATCAACAGAGTAATTACTCATAATCAGAAGTCTAACTAATACAGTTGTGTTATTTATGGGCTATGAAAGTAGTTATTCAATTATTAACTGAATTTAACTGTTCTCCCTGGGGTTGAACTCGTTCATTTATTTTTCATTCAACAAATGTTAATAAATACTTATTATGTTCAAAGTAGCATTCTACGCACTCTGCCTCTGTTCAAGTTGTGCCATCTGTGTATGTGTGTGCGTGTGTGTGTGTGTGTGTGTGTGTGTGTGCATGCACGTATAACAATTCCTCTAGATGTTAGCCTTCTAAAGGGTGAGAATGATGACCAGAGAAGAACAAGAAAAATTATGTGCGGACTAGCAAGTTCAGCTCCAAGGAAAATGATAAAGCAATTAGATTTCAATATTCCAATGATGACCAAACAGAAACATTGTTCTTAAAACTGTGAAAAAGTAGAAATGTGCCCTATGACCTCCCTTGACTACATTTGTTCTAGAGTCAGTTCAAAATGGAGTAAAATTATATTTACAATGGAAAGTGTTTATTAAAGGCATTAGGAGGAATTTCCTGGCTAGTCCTGTGAAAGAACAGAACATTGTCTTCTCTTTTCAAAGGGTATGTTCTTACAATTTAAGAGCTGAGAAGTACTATAAAAATTATCTAATTCATTGCCTCTTAATCTTCTGAGGGGTCATGTACCCCTTTTAGAATCCAATTAAAACTATAGAATTTCCTCCTCAGAAAAAATACATGTACAAAATGTAGTATAATGTTTTTGGAAGGTTTATGGGCACCCTCTTTACCTCCAACTAAGACTCAAGGTTATGAACTCTTTATCTCATTCAATATCCCCATTGTACAGATGAGTAAACTAAAGCTCAGAGGTTATTTAATGTTATGGGCTGGATTGTGTCCCCTCAAAACTCACGTTGAAGTCAAACCCACGATACCTCAAAAAGTGACTATATTTGGAGTTAGGGTTTTTAAAGAGGTAATTGAGTTAAAAACGAAGTCATAGTGCAGACCCTAATCCAATAGGACTAGTGCCCTTATAAGAAGAAGAAATCTGAACACAGATATGTGAAGACACAGGAAGAAGACAGCCACCTACAAGTCAAGAAAGGAGGGGTTTCAGAAGAAACAAAATTGTCAACACCTTGATCACAGATCTCCAGCTTCTAGAACTGAGACAATAAATTTTTGTTATTTAAGCCACCGAGTCTGTGGCGCTTTGTTATGGTAGCCCTAGCAAACCAATACAGGTAATAAGTATAAGTTATTTAACTGTCTACTGGTAGAGCCAGAAATACTATCCTTTTCCTCAGACTTCTCTCTAATCCAATTCTTTCAAGTGTTGTATGACTTTGACTGGAAAATAATAAAACAGACCTACTGATCTTCCAAGATTACTTTTCTTCAACTGACTCTATGACGTTATTCAATTATGGGATTAGAAGTTCAAACACTTGTAAAAATAGAAAAAAATGTTATTCTTCTGGTTCCTTAGGAATATACAAAATATGGTTGTTCTCTCTGTTAATTTTTTTTTCTAATATTCCTTGTATATTCTTTGGTGTCTCCCATCCCAACTCCTGACTGAATAAGTACCTATAACACTAAGATACTTTACTATAAGTCTTTTTCCATTATAGTTCAGAATAAGTCATTATAGTTAATTAGTAAGAGTCAAAACTGAGTATAGGATCCTATCTAGAAGGGCCCCACCATGTCACAGATGAGGTTACTCTACAGGTATAATTTAGTGGGCTAAAAGCCAGACTCCAAAATAAAAATATCTGGATTTGAATCCTTGTTCCTTCGCTAATTAGAGTAGTGACCTTGGGTAAGCTTCTTAGCCCCTCTAAGCTTCAATGTCCTCATCAATAGTATGTGAATAATAGCAATCTCCACCATATAGGATTAAATAAAATAATATATATTATATGCATAACACAGCATGTGCCCAAAATAAACATCTAATATACTAAAATATATAAAATACATAAATATTTAAAAATATACAAAAATAACCCAAAATCGATCATGAATATAGGAAAATCTACAACTATAAAACTTCTAGGAAAAAAATCATAAGAGGAAATGCATGTGACTTGGGTTACATGAAGATTTTTAGATAATACAGAGTACAAACAATTAAGAAAAATTGATAACTTGGACTTCCTCAAAATTAAAAACTTCTGCTCATCAAATATATTGTTAAGAAATGAAAAAAACAAGCCACAGATTGGAAGACATTACTTGTAAATGCATATCTGATAAAGCACTTGTATCCAGAAAATATAAGGAATTCTTACAACTCAATAAAAAGATGTCAAATAATTGAGTTTTTAAAAGGGCAAAATATTTCAACAGATACTTCATCAGGGAAGACATATGAATGGCAAATAAACAAATGGAAATATATTTAACATCATTAGTCATCAGGGAAATTAAAATTACAATCAAACTAAGAATCTACTTCACACCCATCTGAATGACTAAAGTGAAAAAAACAACAGCAAGTGCTGGAGAGAATGTGGAACAACTGAAACTCTCCTATAACATTGATGGGAAAGTACATGGTGCAACCACTTTAGAAAACCATTTTCAATTTCTTAGAAAGTCAAACATAACACCTATCATATTACCCACCAATTCCACTCCTAGCTATTTACCCAAGAGAAATAAAAACATGTTCACACAAAAATTTGCAACACAAATGTTGATAACAGCCTTATCATGATAATGTATGCTGAGGTTGGAAGGAAGGATGGACTCCAAAAAGATCAAAAGAATCTCTTGGTGGTGATAGAAATGTTCCGTATCTTTAGTATGGCTGTGTTTTATGGCTGTATACATTTTCCAAAAGTCAAAAAGTATATACTTTAGTAGATGCATTTTGTTACATGTAAATTACACTTCAGTGAAGTTTAAACAAACAAATAAAACCAGACCAGGAATCAGGACACTAAACCATGAGTTCCTGTTCTGTTCCTACAAGCCATTTTCAAGTTAAAAATAAAGTTTTTGGACTCTGAATTGTCATGGGACAGATGGTCCCTGAACCACTGTGCTTATCTGAAATGTTGTGACACTTTGAATTAATGTATTAGTGATGTACAGTGCAGAATCTGAAGTCAGACTGCTTCTTTGATAAGAAGTTTACAGTCTGGCTCCACTAACTAACCATGTGATCTTAGACAAGATACTTTACCTCTCTGTGTGGTGTTTGCTGATCTGTAAGATAAAAATGTTAATGAGAAGTTAACATATTGATATCTGAACAATGCTTAGAAAAGTATCTGGCACTTAGATATTACGTATTTGTTATTGTGGCTAGAGAGTTGACATAGCACTAGTTTTAAGAGCATGAACGTAGGGTTCAAATCCTGGCTCTGCCACATTTTGACTCAGCAAGCTACTTTGAGTGACTAACATTCCCAGTTTGCCTGGTGCATTAATTTGCTGGGGCTGCCATAGCAAAGTGCCACAGACTGGGTGGCTTAAACAATAGAAATTTATTTTCTCACAGTTCAGAGGCTAGAAATGCAAGACCAAGGGGGCACGTAGGGGACAAAGGTCCACCCCGTCTCCCCCACCTTCATAGCAAGAAGATCCAAGCACAAGTTTTTAGCTTTGGTTGCTGAGGGAGGGGGTCTGAGGGGGTGCGTGGTACATTGGCTGAGACTCTCTTGGGACTGATACTAACTGGGAGTGTGTGTTCAGGTGTGTGAGATTGTGAGCATATCTGAAAAGATGCACATTTTAATTAGAAGGATTTTGAAAGTCAAATGAGCACCTGAATATGGTATACTGTGGAAAGAGGAACAAGCCTAATTCTCCTGTCTCCACAGTGTTTACTGTGAAGTTCAGAGAACAAAACATACATTTGCAATGGGCAGACATCAACTTTCAAAGCAACCCTGAACGAGTCCTAGACCACAGAAGGCTTAAAGCCCTTAGGTTTTCACCCTTAGGATAAAGGCTCAAGGCTTATGCAACTTATAAGGTGCCACATAACCTGGCCCCTACCCCTACTTCTTTCTCTCTTCTCATCTTACTTCCTCTGTTTGTACTCTAGACACAAAGGCCCTCCTTTTTGTTCGTCTAATATGTCATGATCCCATTCATCGCCATGATTTTAAATATCATCTATACGCTAATGACTACTGACTCCAAAATTTTTATCACTAGCCATGAGCTCTCTCCTGAGCTCTAAAACCATATACTCAACAGCCTACTTGACATCTTCACTTTGACAGCCAGCAGCTATCTTAGACCTAACCTGTGTGTCTTAGGTTCAGTCCCCTGAAGGAGACTCAGAGACAAATATTTATGCATAAATTATTCACTTACAAGGTGATCCCAGGGAGCACTGAGAAGGGAGTGAGGAATAAAACAGAAAGGTAGGAAGCCAATTAAAGATGCATTTTTGAGCAGGCTTCCACTGTAGACAACCAGGGCTCAATACTGGTGGGAAACTCCAGTTTAGAACAGTGTAGAACACACCTCTTAATGACTACACTCAAGGGCTGAGGAAACTGGTGTGTTTATGCAGCAACCCCACCTTCATTAGCTCTGGGAAGCTCTGGAGGATATAACCCTCTGGCCCTTGCAGCTTCCCTACACCTCGGGCTTGAGAGAAAGCTTTTGGAGAAAGAGCTGCAGATGCTTTTCTGTTGTGTGCTGAATGTTTCATATGTTGAAACCTGAACCTCCAATGTGATGGTATTAGGAGGTGGGACCTTTGAGAGGTAATTAGGCCATGAGGGTGGAGCCTTCAAGAAGGAGATTACTGTTCTAGAAAGAGATATGACAGAGCTTGCTTCCTCTGTGCCTTCTGCCATATGAAGGTACACAACACAGCAGTGGCCATCTGGAAAGCAAAAAGAGGGCCCTCCCTAGAAACCAACCATGCTGGCACCCTGACCTGGGACTTGGCAGCCTCTGAACTGTGAGAAATAAATATCTGTTGTTGAAGCCACCTAGCCTATGGTTATTTTTGTCAAGCAGCCCAAGCTGACCAAGACAATGGGCTTTGGACGCCATTGGCATGTACAGGTTCTGTGAATGCAAAGGGTTTGCAGGTGGGAGAGCAACAATACCTGCTACACTTTCCGAAACGGAACTTTTCCTTCAGACTCCTCCCTCTCAGTTAATGGCACCTCCATTCATCAAGTTGTTCAGGCAAAAACTTGGTGTCATATTTGATTTCTTTTTGGTTTCTTTCTTTTTTTCTCTTTTTTCAACCACCCACATCCAAATCCATCCAGCAGGTTTGGTCAGCTCTACTTTGAACTAATCTCCTGAATCACTTCCAATCACCTCTACAGGTACCACTTTGGTTCAAGCCATATCACCTTTCACTTGGATCACTGCTGTGTAGCCTTTTCTAACTGGTCTCCCTTTTCAATTTTAAATCAAGAGTGATATTTCGAAAACGTAGGTCAATCACATCCTTCTAGTTCTTGAGATCCTCCAGTGTTTTCCCAGATTCGCTTCACACCTGCAGTAGAACCTGAGCTCCACCCGATGGCTTACTAGGTCCTATGTGGCCCTTCCCACCTCCCAGGCAGCACTGCCTACCTTTTCTGACACTCAGTATGCTCCAGCTCTGGTGGCCACCTGGCTGCTCTTTGAACACACTGAGCCCCTTCTTTCCTCAAGCACTTTATCCTTACTGCTTCTCCCTCCCCAGGTTTTTGCATGGAGGCCTTCTTGCCATTATTCCTCTCTCCACCTCTTCAGAGAGTCCTTTTCTAAACCCTCTCTCTAAAACAGCCCCCTCCACACACAGGTGCCCTAACTTTTTGCCCTGCCTTATTTCTTCATAGCACTTAGCTGAAACGATGACTTTTTTCACCTTTTTTCCTTTTCTTTGTTTTGTTTCCTCCACCTAAGTAGAAGCTTCATGAGGACATGGACTTTATCTATTAATATCTCATCCATTGCTCTATTCCCAGCACCCCAGGATGGGCAGACAGGAGGTACTCAATTAAGATTTGCTGTAGCAATAAACTAATGAACAGCATAAAGAATTCTTCTTGGAAAAGCTTCCTCTTCTGATTGTAGCTACTCTCCCATCCTATGTCTCTCTCTCTCTTTTTTTTTTTTTTTTTGTATTGTTTCTTCTACTTATTGCTCAAACATTTCCTCAGAGAGGTCTCCCCCTCACCCCCCACCCTATTCTCCAAATTAGGTCAGCATCTCTGTCAATTACATAGTCTCTCAAGGTTCTTTGTATCTTTCCTTCACTTAAGCATTCATCCTTGCTTATAACTATAATTTAATCAGGTGATGATTTAATTAAGATTTGTCTCTTCTCTTAAACTATAAGCTCCATGAGCATAGGGAGAAAGTCTGGTCTTGTTTATTACATTACTATGTCCCCAGCACTTAGCAAAGTGTCTGGCCCATCCTGGTTTTTCAGTGTATCTTTTGTTGTATAAATAAATAAAGTGATAAGAAGAAATAGCATAGAGAAATGCTGAAGGTGGAATGGACTTAAATTTATTAAAAGATATGGGTTTTGACCTCGGACTTCAAAGAAGGAAATACTTAGATTAAACAATATATTCAAAACACATTCATGCACAAACACTCACAAAGAAGCTATAGTAAGACCAACACATAAACACATTCTTACTTTGTTCCCTTGTGAAAATTTTCATACAGTGAAAAATTGTTACATGAGAATATGAACACAGTCTTTTGTGCCATATTGAGATTGTCTCTAGGAAAATGTATTGATCTATACAAGCAGCAACACACAAATCTCCTTCTGTGCACCATGTTTTGATCAAGGGTTCAGACTTCATTTTGATCTGGGGTCAACTCAATGAGACACAGGCTCAGAAGATCATTTCTCCTATATAACTCTTATTAGGCAGTATCGTCTTATTCCACAGAATTAACAAGCAAAGACTGGAGAACAGAGTCCATTAGGGAGACAGGAACCAAGTAGAGAGAAGAGACTAGAAGGCTGGAAAAAAGTACAGCCATGTGAGAGGAATTAGAAGAAAACTTCAGGGGTGCTTTCCAAGAACACAGTACTTGGAGATACCTCAACACACATATGCATACTTGAGGACACCAATGCACAAATAATGTTTTAAACATAGCCCCTCATTAATTAAGAATTTATGCTGGAACTGGTAAAGATTTTTTAATGAAAATATATAATCCATCCATGATATGTCACAGCAAGGCAGGCACTCATAAATTTCTACGGGAATTGGCAAAAGCTCTCTCGAAAACTGTTTTGCCATATTTATCATGAACCTTAAAAATATCCCCGCAATCACTTTTTAAAAAAATTATTCTAGGGAATTTTTTAGAAATATGGACAAAGATTTTTGCTATGAAATATTTCTTGCAGAATTTTATAATGGTTAAAGATGGAAAACAATCTAAATATCTAACAACAGGAACAATACTACACAATTCTTGGCGAATCAGGTAGCGTTTGCCATGCAAGCATTATATTATAAATCATAATTTCAAAGAACGTTTAGTAGTATAGAAAAGTTTCCTTAAGTATAATATTAAAGGTAAAGTAATATTTTTAAAAAACTTTTTATAAAGTGCTATCCCCATTTTAAAAACATATATTTTAATATGTCCAAGTTACAACTAGTAACATTAGAATAAATTTTGGCTTTAAATAACCAATACAACTGTACTTGTTATTACACTGAATATCTGCTCTGGACAAGCCTATAAAAATAAATGAAATCATCTTCCTTTATGTCCTTATTTGCTTACCAAAAAGGGGATTGCACGGAACCTAGACACAAGGTTGAAATGAACTTTGACAGCAAAAGGAACCAAGGACCTAGAAGTTTTTTCTCTCTTTATTTCATTTTTCTCTCATTGCTTTCCCCTCCACATATGTTCTGGTTCCTTTTCTCTTCCTTTAGATCAAGTTTTCTACTTCTATATACATAACGGAAAACAAGGATACAGACAGCTTCCAATTTTATCTATTGAAGTTTCAGGTGCTAAAAAACATACTAAGTCTTTCTCTTGGTCATAATCCAAAATTGTTCTACTTTGTGCCAGTTCCGCAACCTTGGTCCATGCAAATGCAGCCAGAAAAGATGACTGCTGAGGTGGCTATGCAGAGGGGCACTTACCAGAAAAACAGCAGCTGATTTGAACTAAAGAGACAGTTCAATAAACGTCCATGGCATAAGGGCCCCGCAATGTTAACTGTCTTTGCAATGACAAGTAGCAGATACTATGTAGCAATTTAAACTGGCTTAAACCATACAGGGACTTTATTGGTCTTTGTGATGAAAAGTCTCTAGAGGTAGGGTTGGTTTCATTGAGCATCCAAATGTAAAGACTAGAACCACTTTTTGTCCACTTTTTCTTTTCTCTATTCCTTGGCTGTTTTCTTTTCTTTATTCCTTGGCTGTTTTCTTTTTCTTTTTTTTTTTTTTCAGTTTGTTTGTTTTGACTGTTACCTCATTACCTCCTCCCCTTGTGATACCAAGCTGGCTGCCAGTGGTTTCTGGGACTGCGTGTTTCTTAATTCATATCTAAGGAGAAAAAGAAATGTTCTTCCCAACCATTAAGCAAAAATCCTGAGCATTAATTTAATTGGAGCAACTTAGGTCACATGCTCATCTCTGAAGCAAGCATTGCAACCATGTATATAAAGCTAACCTGAACTCTGGACTGCTTCCCCAATCCTTAGCATCATAGAACTCAATTTTCCCTGAAATACTTGGACTACACAGAGAGGGTGAAAACCTTTATAAACAAGAGAAAATGGATTTTAGGTGACCAAAACAGCAAATGCCTACTGTACTGTTTTTATTATTAAATACTGGTACAAGGAATGTTTACATTTTTATATAGCTTTCTCTCATTTCTAGAATTTCTAACATGAATATTTATTACTTATTTGGTCACATACACCCAAAACTAAAAAACCTTAATGTGATTTTTTAATGGTTTTCTATTCGTTACCGGACAAACTCAGGACCTTATATTAATACATCTCCTATATCCTTCCTGTCTGTGCTCCTGCCTCACCAACACACCTTGAATATTCTCATATTTTATACCCCCATGACTTTGTTTTTCTTGTTCTCCTAATTAGAATTTCCTCTCTGCCTCCGTCCTTCACTTCCTTCATTCAATCTGGCTTAAACATTGCCTTTGTTGAAGTCTTTCTGAACTCCCTTCCTTTCCCCTCCCTCATAGGCAGAATTTCTCTGTTCAAACCAGTGGTATGGTGCATCTCATTTCACTTCTAGTTTTATGTTTCCTAATACCGCTTTGTGGTTAAGGGCTCCTTTTGCACAACTCCTAACATGATGCCTGGCACATAGTACTACTGAAAATACGTGCAACTATCCAAAACCCAACACTTTCTAACCTTTGACAAAATCAACCAAACAGATTCTGCTTTTTTAAAAACGTAGTCCCAGAGATTCTTCAATATTAACCAGGTATGCAAGTCATCACCGTATGATTGAAACAGTTCAAAATGCATGAAATTAAACAGTTTCTGTCATGTATGAATATGCTTTGCCCTTGTTGCAATATTGGTTCCACCAAACTATGAACTCTCATTACCAGATAGTCTTTAAATATTTTGCACTTAGAGAATTTAATATAAGTAGCATAGACTGTACACCATTATGCATCAATCAAGGTAGTTTAAATTTCTCAATATGCCACTGCTATTTGGGCCACTCCGTGATTATGGAATCCCCAGTGATGACACTCGGGAATCCTCACGTACCTCCTGGATTATTTATCTCCCGTCCTCAAGGTTAATTCACATGAAACAATTTCTCTTGTTAAATGCCAATTTTGCCCTAAGGTATGAATGTTTAATCCTCATGAAGGTAGTGGGAGTTACATGTGTGCAGTGGTTACAGTCCCTTAACTAATTAGTGGTGAGAGGATGTTAATAAGAGAGTGATTTATATAATACTAAGAAACTGCCAAATACAGTAAAATCTAATTTAGAACGACTGGTGGAAAGCCAGACTTATCTGGTTAAAAAAAAAAAAGTTAGAATTATAGAATATTTTTAAAGAAATTATATAACTTTCCAACATATTTGGTAATTCAAAGTACTTCTCGAGTTTTAACAGAGCAGAGGGCAAAACGTGTTGCCAAGCAGAGAAGCTTTTGAAAACACCTTAAGTATAGATAATTGTGGTTATCATAATACAATATTTTTCAACACAAATTACGTTTTTTTAAGTTTGAGACTTTTTTAATGAACTTATTGTAGCAGTGCTGCATAATTTTACTTACACTATCACATTGCTGAAAAAGTCATTAATGGACTTGGTATGAGCAGCTCTACTTTCTGGGGACACAAAAAAGGCAAGCAAGTAGCTGCTAGCTTTTCCCTGGTTTACACATCGGCTAGCGAAATCAGGCATATGAATATGCTAAGAGCCCAGGGAGACTTAGTTGTTCCCTCAATTTTTATTTACAACACATATTTACAGAGTGCTTACTTCCTACATTCCAATCACTGTTCTCAGCACTGGGATGAAAAACATGGGCTTTACAGCCCAGGTTAGAGTCTGGATTTGAAGTATCATGGGAAACCACTACTAGACAGTTTCAATGGACAAAATCTGATTTTATTTCTGCAAGTGAAGTGAGTTAGACCCAAGGTGAAGAGGGCTGAATTAATCAATGTCCTAGACCATCTCACCATCCCACCGTCACCTTGGCCTGTATGAGGCCCCTTTTTCTTCATTTATATTTACTTTTCCTTTTATTTGTACACCCACTCTCATCCTGTCCTCCCCTCAGATAATCGTGCTAATACATCTGATGCCTCTTCTTTTATTTGCGTGGGTTCTTATAAAGCATACATGGTTACCTTTATTAACATGCACTTTTGATGTACATACAGCACTGTGTTACAAACTCCTTTAGGATTTCTTTTTACTCAGCACAATTTTGTTAGTATTTGCTGGTTTGTACGCACCTTTGGTTAGTTGTTTCTAGTGGCTGCACAGTATTCCGAAGCATGAACCCACCATAATTAATTATATATCCTTTAACCAAGCAATGAACAACTAGATTGCTTCTAACTCCCCACTACCATAAAGCTCAGAAGAACATACTCATACATGGTCCCTTATGAATCTGAGTGAGACTGTTTTTTGTTTTTATACCTAGTAATGTGATTGTCCAGGTATAGGGTGAAAATATTCTTAATTTACTAAGAACTCCAGAGCAATGTAGGAAGGATCCTAAGTTCCCAGTTTCCTGCTAATAATTTGCATTATCCAGATATCTAATTCTTCTCAATATGATGAGTATAAATTGATATCTCCTTATTGTTTTAATTAGCATTTTTCTAAATATTAATGACTCTTGATATGTGTTTGTCAACATTTTGCGTTTTTAATTTTGCATACTGCCAGTGTTCATATCCTGTGCCTGTTTTCACTGGTATTCCTGCTTCTTGATCTGCAAAAATTCACCTTGTGTATCTAGATATTGGTCTCTTATCAGTATTGACATGAAAAATTCCTTTTCTCAATCTGCTACACCTCTGTTAACTTTGTCCATTGTGTCTGTCATTTGAACAAAGATTTTAATTTTGTAATAATCAGATTTGCCAATGTTTTTTACTTGTGGCTTTCACTTTGGAGCAGTTATTTTAGAAATCCTTCCCCACTCTAGGTTCTAAAATTATTTTCCTACATTGTTTTGTATTCACTTTACATTTTTACCTTTAACACTTGGATCTTTAATCCATCTAGAGTCCACTTTTGTGTACAGCAATACAAAAGAATCTAGTTTGATTTTGTCCCATATATGCAAGATAGTTTTCCTAGCACTATGCAATAAACAGTCTCTATTGATTTGTGGTGCCAGCAATCATCTATTAAGTTCAGTGAACTCTCTCATCTATTCCGTTGGTCTATTTGTCTATTCTGATACCATTTCATACAGATTGAAAATGACATTTTTAGGGCATGCCATTATTCACTGTTCATTTTTCAGTTGTCTAAATTTTGAATAAGTTGATTAAGCTCCCAAAACAAAAATTCCTGCCAAAATTTTGACTGGCATTCCATTGATGTTGATGATTAAATTAGAAAGAACTGTCTGTCCATGTATTCAGGTCTTCTTTTATATTTTTTAAATTCAGTGTTAAACTCTCCTCTGAAAGTATCTAGATTAATTTTTGTTGACTCTTAGTTTATAGGGTTTTTAAGCCATGGTGTAAAATGCTGTATTTGATTATATTTTCTAGCTCATTATTGATGGTATAGAAAATTAATGAATTAATTTTATTTTCGTTGGTAATGTAAACAGCAGCCTTTTGAACCTGTTGTTGGTTTTAGCAGTTTATCATTTGAGGATGTTGCATTTTCTAAATTGGTCTGTACTGACCGATATTATAGTCACTAGCCATATAGGGCTCTTGAGTAGTTGAACTGAGGCTAGTGCCACATGTTGAAATAAAAGTATTTTGGAAGATTATGTTAAATTAATTATATTAAAATTAATTTCATCTGTTCTTTTACTCAATGTTAAAAAATTTAAAATTACATTTCTGACTTACATTGCATTTCTACGGGTCAGCACTGATATATGTCATAATGATCATAATATCCTAAGATAGTTAGAATTACCTCTTCCTTTCAATTCTTACATATATTATTTCTTCCTCTTTCCCTAAAGTGCTGGCTGGCACATATAGTACAATATTACATAGTAGAAGGATTAAGCATCCTTATCTTGTTCCCAATCCTAAAGGAAATGTGACTAAAGGTTTATCATCATGTATAAAATTTCATGAACATTTTTGATATGACCACTAGCTATAAAGAAAATTCTCTTTGACTCCTAGTTGGAGTCTTTGGCAAATGCTTTCTCTGCATTTATCAAGCTAATCACATCATTTTTCTCTTTGGAGCTATTAATGTGGTTAATTACAAAGATGAATTTTATGCTGTTGAACCATCCTTGCATTCCAGGGATAAATTGTATTTTATCATGTCAGGGTCTCAGTCTATTTGGCTCCCATAACCTGGTTTGGATTTTAAAGAGATTACTTTGGCTGCTCAGTGGAGTTCGGGTTGACAGAGGAGGGTGAAATCAGGTTTGCTTGTGTGTGTTTGTATTATATCATATTTTTACTGTATGATCTTCCTAACGTATTGACCCTTCAATCATTGTGAAGCATTGCACTTTATCTCTAATGGTACTTCTTGGTTCAAAATCTATTTTGTCTGCTATTAATATAGCCTCTCCAGGTTTCTTATACTTTCTGTATTGTGTATCTTTTATTCTCATTTATTTCCAACTTATTCGTGCCTTTTTATTTAAAGTGTATCTCCTGTAGACAGTAGTATAGAGCTGGTTTTTATGTTTAACATAATTACTGATATGGGTGCATTTAATTTTAACATTTTGTTGTTTTGTTTTTTATTTGTCTCATTTCTATTTTGCTCCTCTTTTACTTGTCCCTTGCTTTCTTTTGAGTTGATCAGATTTTATTATTTAGATTCCATTTTAGTTTCTCTATTTGCTTCTTAGCTACATCTCTTTGAAAATTTTTTAGTGGTTGCTCTAGAAATTACATCATGTCTTTAAAATGCATACCAATCTGATTAGAGCTAATATATGATTATTTAAGGTAAAATATAAAAACCTTACAATGGTTTTAATTTCTATTTATCTCTTACAGGAGGCAGAAGTCTAAGATGACCTTGAAGATTACTGTTCATCATTGTGCATGCATGTGTAATACCTACCATTTTAATGAGGGCAGAATCTGCAAATATGATGGAACATCACCCTTGTGTTCCGTTTATTAATCAGCTGACCTTGAATTCATCGAAAGAGAGATCATCCAGTGATTCCAACATAATCAAATGTACCCTTAAAAGGCACTGGGCCCTTTCTAAAGTCAAAAAGATTCAAAACATGAGAGAGCCAATGGAGGTGGCCACATGGCAAGCAAAAATGGGAGCCATCTAAGAGCTGAGAGTTGCCTCTGGTCAACTTCCAGCAAGAGAATAGGGGCCTCCGTCCTACAGAAGCAAGGGATCAAATTCTTCCAACAACCATACAAGCTTGAAAAAAGACCCTATACTTTAGAAAAAAAAACACAACCCAGCTGATAACTCAATTCCAACTTTTTGAAACCCTGAGCAGAGACCACAGTTAGAACTTAGGACCTGTAGACTGTGAGGTGATAAATGGATATTGTTTTAAGCCACTAAATTGAGATAATTTGTTATGCAGCCTATTTTTAGAACTGTCATCATCATATGTATTACATCTGCAAATGTTACAAATCATCAATATGTGTTATCATTTTTGCTTTAAAAACACATATACATTTAAATAGATTAATAAAAGAAAAAGAAAAACAGAGTTTTTTTATATACACCGACATAATATTTATCATTTCCAGGGCTCTTTCTGTGTGTGTGTGTGTGTGTGTGTGTGTGTGTGTGTGTGTGTGTAGTGTTATTTCCTTTCAGACATAAGAACTTCCATTGACATTGCTTATATTGTCAGTCAAATGGTGACAAACACTTGCAAATTTTTATTTTCTGAAAATGTCTTTTACTTTGCCCACATTTCTGAAGGATACTATTACAGAATATATAATTCTTGGTTGACAGTTTTATTCTTGATTCAGCACTGTGAATATGTCATTCCAATGCCTTCTGACTCCTATAGTTTCTGATGACAAACTATCTATTAATCATATTGTTGTTCTCCTGTATGTAATGTATCATTTTTCTCTTTGTGCTTTAAACATTTTTTACCTTTGGCTTTCAGTAATTTGGCAGTGATATGTCTAGGAGTAATTTTTATTTAACCTGATTGAGTTCACTGCACATCTTGAATCTGTAAATTAATATTTCTCAAAAAATTTGGGAAATTTTGAACTGCTTTTTTTTCAAATTTTTTTTCTACCTTTCTCTCTCTCTCTCTCCTTTCCTCCTGGAAATGAACTAATATCATATATAACCATATTATACAGTTCCACATATCTCTGAGGCTTCATATAATTTTTTTCCAACTTTTTTCCTTTTTCTCTTCAGATTTGATAATTTCTATTGCTTTATCTAACGTTTACTGATTTTATTGCTTCAGTTGAAATAATCTAATGAATTTTTACACTTGTACATTTTAGCTCTATAATTTCTATTTATTTTATTGTTTTCATGTTTCTGTTTAGATTCCCTATCTCTTCAGTCACTAATATCAAATTTTTTAAAATTACGTGGAAGTATTTTCTTTTAATTTTTACATGACACTTGTAAAAGTTGAAGTCTTTGTCTAGTAAATCTAACATCTGTACCCATTCAGAGTCAGGGTTTTTTTTTAACTGCCTTTTTTCCAGAGTATGGCCACACTTTCCTGTTTTTTTGTGTTTTTTTTTATGTTATATAAATTTTGATTGAAAATTGAACACTTTCTACAATATGTTGTAGCAACTCTGGTTCCTGTCATGTCTTTTTGAGGGCTTATTTATTGTAGGAGACATTATATTTGTGTGAATTCAAATTACAGTTGACCCTTGAACAACATGGGCTTGAACTGAGCAGATCCACTTACACATAGATTTTTTTTCAACCAAACACAGATGGAAAATACAGTATACAGTATTTGCAGGATGTTAAACCCACTTACACAGAGGGCTGATTTTTTTTATAATGGGATCCACAGGTCCTACTGAAGAACTTGAGTAGTTGTGGATTTGGGTATATATGGGCAGCCCTAAAATCAATCCCCTAAAAATATTGAGAAACAATTAGATAAATTTTAACTACTCATAAATGCACCATTGCTGATAGCCACTTTATGGCTTCCTTGTTGCTTTTTTTACTTTCTTCCTCTGTGCCTGCATAATGTGACTACAACCAAGGAGTTATAAAGAAATGAGGATGTCTCTTTCTGTAGTTTCCTTGTTTCTAAGGATTGTTCCCTAATTCCCAGCTGCTTAGTCAGCTCCAGGCTCTGTTCTCTGATACTTCCAGCTCATCTAATTTCACCTTGGTACCAGTCAGGCTTCAAATGGTTAGAAGATATACCCAGTTAAGGAAAGTGTCAAACTCCCAGACCTGGTTCCCTATAATTCTCACTTTTAAGATGATATTTCTCTCTGGTCTCTCTCTGCCTTCTTGAGCCCCTTCCCCTCCAAAGTCTTCCCTAGTTTAGCTGGCAGCCAGTAGTCTTGGTTGTTTATGCTCTGTCTTGTGGTCCTCATTTTCATAGATTCTCACAATTTTTATATTTCCCCCTTTAAATTTCCAGCTTCTTTCCCAGACCTGTAGTCTGATCTCCTTTTTTTTTTATTTCAAAGTATTATGGGGGTACAAATGTTTTTGGTTACATGGATCAGTTTCATAATGCTTGGTTCAGCATTAAAAGTGTGCCCGTCACCCAGAAAGAATGTACTGTACAAGTAGTGGGTTTTGCCCATCCTCTCCTCCTCCCTCCCCACCTCTTGATTTTGATTAAGTTTTACTACCCTCTATGCACATGTGTGCTCATCAGTTAATTCCAGTTTAATAGTGAGAACATGTGTTTTTCGTTATTCCATTCTTTAGATACTTCACTTAAGATAATGGTCTCCGGTTCCATCCAAATTGTAGCAAAAGGAATTAAGTCATCCTTCTTCATGGCTGAGTAGTAGTCCATGGTGTGCATATACCACATTTTGTTAATCCATTCATGAATTGATGGGCATTTGAGTTAATTCCACATCTTTGCAAATTGTGAATTGTGCTCCAATAAACATTCAAGGCATCTTTTGATAAAATAACTTCTTGTCCTATGGGTAAATACCCAGCAGTGGTATTGCTAGATCAAATGGTAGGTCTACTTTTATTAAGAATTCTTTGAAGAATCTCCATACTATTTTCCATAGAGGTTGTACCAATTTGCAGTCCCACAGACAGTGTATAAGTGTCCCTTTCTCTCTGCATCCATGTGAGCACCTATTGTTTTTGACTTTTTAATAATGGTCATTCTGGTAGGGGTAAAAAGAGAGAAAATGGAAAACCAACTCAAAGAAATCAGGAACACAATTTGGGAAATGAATGAAAAATTCACAGAAGAGATCAACATATTTAAAAAAAACAGATAGAACTTCTGGAAATGAAGAATTCATTTAAGGAAATATAAAACACAGTGGAAAGTTTTAAGAATAGACTAGACCAGGCAGAAGAAAGAATCTCAGAGCTTGAAGACAACTCTTTCAAATTACCTCAATCAGTCAAAAATAAGGAACAGAGAATTAAGAGGAATGAACAAAGACTACAAGAAATATGGGATTATATAAAATGGCCAAATACAGTAATCATAGGCATCTATGAGGGTGAAGAAGGAAATGCACAAGGGCTGGAAAGCCTATCTAAGGGAATAATTGAAAAAAAACTTCCCTGGTCTTGCTAGAGATTTAGATATCCAGGTACAAGAAGCTCAACGAACACTGGGAGATTAATTGCAAAGAGGTATTCACCAAGACACATAGTCATCAGACTGGAAAATGTCAACATGAAGGAGGAATTCCTGCAAGCAATAAGGTGAACACATCAAGTAATTTGCAAAGGAAAACCCATTAGACTAACTGCAAACTTCTCAGCACAGACCTTACAAGCCAGAAAGGATTGGGGCCCCATCTTCAGTCTTCTTAAACAGAACAACTTCCAGCCTAGAATTTTGTATCCTGAAAAACTAAGTTTCATATATGAAGGAGAAACAAAGATTTTTCCAGACAAGCAAACACTGAGGAAATTTGTCAAGATCAGACCTGGCCTACATGAAATACTCAGAACTGCATTATATATGGATCACCATAATAGTCACCCACCAAAGTAAAACTATCCAAAAGATAAAGCTCATATAACACAATAGTACAAGAGGTAAAACAAAGCAATAAGGTACTGCCAAACAGGATGAACAGAACAGCATCCCACATATCAATCCTATCAATGTGAATGGTTTGAATTCCCAACTCGAGAAACATAGGCTGGCTGAATGGATGAAAAAATACAACCCAAGTATCTGCTCTCTCCAGGAAACACATCTAACCCACAATGACTCATACAGACTAAAGGTGGAGGGATGGTTAAAAAAAATTCCATGCAAATGGAAATCAAAAGAAAGCAGGTGTGGCCATTTTCATATCAGAAAAAATTGACTTTAAATCAATAATGGTAAAAAAAGACAAAGATGGTCATTATATAATGGTAAAGGGAGCAATTCAACAAGAAGACATAACAATCTCAACTATTTTTGAACCTAACACAGGAGCATCCAGATTCATAAATCAAACACTACTAGGTCTATGCAAAGAGATAAATGGCAATATCATAATTGCTGGGGATTTCAACACCCTCTGACAGAACTGGACAAATAATCCAAGCAGAAAATAAATAAATACTGGACTTAAATAAGACTCTAGAACAAATGGGCCTGACAGATATTTACAGAACATTTTACCCCAAAACTACTGAATATACATTCTTCTCATCAGCACATGGAACATTCTCCAAGATTGATCATATTTCACACCACAAAACATGTCTCAATAAATTCAAAAAATAGAAATCATACCAAGTATTTTCTTAGACCACAGTAGAATAAAACTAGAAATCAATTCCAAGAGAAACACCAATTCTATACAAAGTCATGGAACTGAAACAACCTACTGCTGAACGATTATTGAATCAATAATGAAATTAAGATGGAAATTTAAAGATTCCTTGAAGTGAATGAAAAAGGGGACACGAGCTATCAAAATCTATGGAATTCAGCAAAAGTATCGTAAGGGAAAAATTCATAGCTTTAAATGCCTACATCAAAAAGACAGAAAGATCACAAATTAACAATCTAATGACATGTTTTAAGGAACTAGAAATGGAAAAGCAAACCAAACCCAAAGCCATCAGAAGAAAAGAAATAACAGATCAGAGCAGAACTAAATGACATAGAAAACAAGAAAAAATACAGTAGATCAATGAAACAAAATGTCAGTTCTTTGAAAAAATAAACAAAATTGATAGACCTCTTGCTAGATTAACCAGGAATAGAAGAGAAAGGACCCAAATAAGCTCAATCAGAAATGAAATAGGAAATGTTACAAGTGATACCATAGAAATACAAAATATCATCTGTGAACACTATGAAAATCTGTATGCACATAAACTTGAAAGTGTAGATGAAATGGACAAATTTCTGGAAACACACAACATTCCAAGACCCAGTCAGGAAGAAATAGAACTCCTGAACAAACCAATAATGAGCAATGAGATTGAAGCTGCAATAAATAAATCTTCCAACAAAAAAAGCCCTAGACCAGATGGACTCAAACCAAATCTATCAGACATACAAAGATGAGTTGGTACCCATTCTGCAGAAATTATTCCATAATATTGAGAAGGGGGGAATCTTCCCCAGCTCATTCTACAAAGCCAGTATCACCTTGATATCAAAGCCAGGAAAGGACACAACAAAAAAAGAAAAGTACAGACCAATATCCCTTATAAATATAGATGCAAAAATCCTCAATAAAACACTATCAAACTGAATTCAGCAGCACAACAAGAAAATAATCCACCATGACCAAGTGGTTTTTATCCTAGGTATGCAAGGTTGCTTCAACAAACATAAATCCGTAAATGTGATTCGCCACATAAACAGAAGCAAACGCATATATCATGTGATCATATCAATAGATGCAGAAAAAGTATTCAACAAAATTCAACACACTGTCATGATAAAAATCCTCAACAAACTAGGCTTAGAAGGAACATATCTCAAAGTTATAAAAGCCATATATGACAATGCACAGCCAGCATCATACTCAAAAGGGAAAAGTTGAAAGTATTCTCACTCAGAACTGGAACAAGGCAAGGATGCCCACTGTCACCAATTCTAGTCAACATAGGGCTGGGAGTCTTAGCCAAGCAATCAGGCAAGAAATGTTGGCCATTATTTCTTTTTAAAAAAATATGTTGCAACATCTTTCTGGGTTCTAATCACACGTATTAGTCTGCTGGATACTCTCTCACAGTTCCCTGGACCCTGTTCATCCTTCCTTCCTTCCTTCCTTCCTTCCTTCCTTCCTTCCTTCCTTCCTTCCTTCCTTCCTTCCTTCCTTCCTTCCTTTTTTTCTGCCTGTGTGCGTAAGTCTACATAGCTTCCATTACTTTGTCTTTACATTCATTGATCTTTTCTTCTGTAGCATCTAATCAGCTGTTACGCTCATCAATAAATTTTTTATTTCAGATATTTTAATTTCCTTTCTACAAATCCTGTTTTATTCTTTTTCATAGTTCCTGTTTCTCTACTGAGATTCTTTATTGCTCCCTCATTATGTTCATAATTTCTTTTAAATCCTTGAAATATTTATGGCTCTTTTAAAACCCTTGTCTGACGATTCCATCATTTCTGTAATTACTAGGTCTATTTCAATTCACTGATGTTTCTCCTCATTATGAGTAGACTTTTGCATGTCTAGTAATCATTTACTTTATTCTGAACATTTTGGATGCTATGTCATTGAATATGTAGATGTTTGGTATTTGGCCAATGGCCTAAGGTTTCCCTTATGCAGATTTCAAGAGTTTCTTCTGTGCTCAACTACCCTTGTCAGGAACCCTGTCCCCATATATTCTAGTCAAATTAGGAGCCCAAACTCTGATCTCTATCTACTCAGCTAAGCAAAATTGTCATACTCCATTTGTGTTTCCTCACTCTGCACTACAATCGGCAAAGTGGTTCTAGGCAAAAAGACGGTGAAGGTGGTTCTCACCCTGTTTGCTTATCTCCTTTCAGGGATTACAGTTTTGTTCTGCTGCTGTCTTTATCCCAACATCTGAAAATAGCTATTTCATTTATTTGTACAGCTTTACAGTTGTATATAGAGGGAGGGATAGTCCAGATAGTCTAGTACAGTGAGTCTGCCATTAACAGAAACAGAATTCTCCTGAAATATAAAGATGAGGTGTACAGATACCTCACCTGTATAAAGAAAAAGCTGGTCCTAGATTGTGTTGGGGGAAAAAGCCAATACAAGAAATAAATTACTCCGATTAATGGGAGAAGAGTGCTGTGTAGGCATGTGTCCTCAGAAAGTGGGAACTTGGGTTAGATAAACTCTTGGACTCGTCTCGAACTCTAGATTCCATATGTGCACACTTAGTATATAAGTTAGGATATTTTAGGTTATAAATAATAAAAAAAACACAAATCAAACTGGATTTAACTGTAAGTAAACTAATTCATGGTATTGTAGGCTTCAGGACTAATTTGATCTTGGAACTCCATGAGATTCCTCTGTCCATCTTTCCAGTTAATCTTTCAAGGATCAGTTTTAATCTAGGTTTGAGTCTCCCCCTAGTCACATGATGACTGTCAACACCTCCTGCTACATATTTTTTCATTTAAGTTCCAAGGAAAAGCATCTCTCTCTCAACAAAAGTCCTTAGTTTCTCTCTAAGTAGACAATTTGGGTATTATATTCACTCATGAGCAAACTACTCAACTAACGGAGGGAGAAGGCTTGATTAGTACACATCTCTAAACCGATCATGTGACTAGGGAAAATTAACTTCCATTGGATCTTGCTGGTGATGAGCCTGGGGTTAGCAGCATTCTAACCACCAGGCTGCAACATAATGGAGGAAGGATATGATGAATATTGGTATGAGAACTATAATACCCATTCTAATTACACTAAAAAATTGGAAATATACTACTTTTTGTTTATAGGACATATGCTAAAATGTTTCATATAGCACAGATTGCTTTCTAATTGTTAAACACATTTATCAAAATGAAAGAGGGACTCAATGTTTTGAATGGAAAAATTAGCATTTAAGATATTTTATAACAAAAGATTACTTGGAAATCCAGATACTGAAATGTAATAGTGGTTATCTCTGAGTCATAAAATTATAATGAATTTCTCTGGGGGTTTTTTGGTGTGTTTTTCTTTCTTTTCCTACATTAAGCATATGTTTCTTTTTTTTTTTATTTCAGCATATTATGGAGGTACAGATGTTTAGGTTACGTATGTTGTCCTTGTCTCCCCTCCCCCCCGAAGTCCGAGCTTCAAGCGTGTCCATCCCTCTGATGGTGCGCATTGCACTCTTTGTGTATGCATATACCCGTCCCTCCTCCCCCTCCCCCACCCCTCCCCTCCCCCCTGCCCGACATCCAGTGGATGTTTTTCTTATATGTACACTTATGTGTTGATCAGTTAATACCAATTTGATGGTGAGTACATGTGGTGCTTGTTTTTCCATTCTTGGGATACTTCACTTATTAGAATGCGTTCCAGCTCTTTCCAGGAGAATGCAAGAGGTGCTATATCACCATTGTTTCTTAAAGCTGAATAGTACTCCATGGTATACATATACCACATTTTATTAATCCACTCATGTATTGATGGACACTTGGGTTTTTTTCCACGTCTTTGCAATTGTGAATTGTGCTGGTATAAACATTCAGGTGCAGGTGTCTTTATTACAGAGTGTCATTTGTTCTTTTGGGTAGATGCCCAGTAATGGGATTGCTGGATCAAATGGTAATTCTACTTGTATCTCTTTAAGGTATCTCCATATTGCTTTCCACAGAGGTTGCACTAGTTTGCAGTCCCACCAGCAGTGTATGAGTGTTCCTATCTCTCTGCATCCATGCCAACGTTTATTGTTTTGGGACTTTTTGATAAAGGCCAGTCTCACTGGAGATAAGTGATGTCTCACTGTGGTTTTGATTTGCATTTCCCTGATGATTAGAGATGTTGAGCATTTTTTCATATGTTTTTTGGCCATTATTCTGTCTTCTTTTGAAAAGTTTCTGTTCATATCCTTTGCCCACTTTTTGATAGGGTTGTTTGATTTTTTGTTGTTGATTTTCCTGAGTTCTAAGTAGATTCTAGTTATCAGCCCTTTATCAGATTTGTAGCATGCAAATTTTTTCTCCCATTCTGTAGGTTGTCTGTTTGCTCTTGTGACAGTTTCTTTGGCTGTGCAGAAGCTTTTTAATTTGCTCAGGTCCCATTTATTTATTTTCTTTGTTGCTGTGATTGCCTTTGGGGTCTTCTTCATAAATTCTTTGCCTAGGCCAATGTCTAGAAGAGTATTTCCAACATTTTCCTCTAGAATTCTAATAGTTTCACTCCTCAGGTTTAAATCTGTTACCCAGAGTTAGTCGATTTTTGTGAGAGGTGAATAGGCATATATTTCTCATGTAATGGAGAGAATAAATAAATCCATTAAGATGATATTTGTAGAGCTGCAAGAGAAAACAGTATTTTAGCCCTGAAAGAAGCAATCGGTGTTATAAATGGAACATGGATTGTGGTCTCAACTAACCTGGGTTCATGGCCTGGCCTCACCACATACTTCCTCTATAAAATGGGTCTAGTAGCATGCTACCATCAGTTAAGTGTATCAGGCACTTTGTCGAGCCTATTCATAAATAATATAAATTTAATCCTTATATTGGTATAAGATAGAAATCCTTTCTAACATTTCACAAATGAGGAAATTCAGGCTTGCATAGATTAAATAAATGGCCAAAATAATACAGCCAGTAAGAGGACAAGTTGATTTGAACCCACATCTGCCCAGTGGCAAAGCCCTTCCCCTTTACCTCTACACAAGTGGGTCAGAAACTTTGGCGCACATCAGAATCACCTGGAGGGCTTGTTAAAACACAGCCTTTTGGGCCTCACCTCCAGAATTACATATTCAGTAGGCCTGAGGGTGGCTTGAGAATTTGCATTTCTAACAAGTTCTCTGGTGATGCTGCTGATCTGAGGACCACACACTGAGATCCACTGGTCTACACTATAATACATTTTCAGGTTATTGTGCATATGTAATGATGCAATAATTTTAGCATATAATAATTCCTCATATATGGAGTGGCAACTGGTCTTTATTTGGGTGTCTGTTTCCTAATCCCTTGTTTTTGTGATTTTTGTATTCTGATATTATAAATTTCCCAAATGTATAAAGAGGGTTGAGAAATCCTCCCTTGAGTCATTATTTCTAGTACTTTTTCCAGTTCAGTGCCCTAAATGGTTTTCTAGTGGTCTAAAAGAGTTAATGCCCTTCCCACTTCTTAATTTGATTTTAGGGAGTAAATAAGCCACAAGACAAAATCTGTTATCATATCAATCCATTTACCAGGGTTTCGAAAGCATAAGTAATTTATCACAAAATCATGTCACATGAATAAAAAGCTCTCTGTAAGCTCTTGGTCTCGTTTTATACTTGATTTTTCTCCCAGTATCTACCTTTTGCTACAGCTATATGGGTGGGTTGGAAATAAATTTGCCCTATGGGGCTCCGTTACCTAAGGACAGCTTTTCTCTTTCATTATTGTACTGAGTTTTTCTACCAGCCCCAAGCTTTTGTCAGTAAGATCACATGCAGCTGCACCAGAGATTGTGTATGCAGTTTACTCAGTAGTGAAATGTGTTACTGCTTTCTGCATGTTCTGTTTCCCAGATCAGTTGTGATATGGTCAGCTTAGGAGGACTAATGTGATCACCCTCTAGTTAGTCAGCAACTGTATATGTCTGACTAGAAGGAAAGTTTCTTTTTTGTCTAAAAGTATCCCTCAAAATTAGAAAGAATCTCCTTAAATGTCTTATATTATGGTTAACTCCCAATTACTTCATACCAAATGAGATTGCAAGTAAAGCACAGGTCCTCATGTTATGCAAATGCATACTCGTGATTAGGAGTTGACCTGTGTTTGGATATATATGCTACCTCTATCATTGTTATTTCCAGAATGTTTCACATCTAAGAATGTGAAATAAATTAGTTAAGATTATTTGATTAAAATAAAGAGAAATCCACTCAAGCCCAACAAGCTTAATCAATAAGGAGGGATTGTTTTAAGAATGAAGGATGTCTTCATTAATGATTCCAAGAGCAAGAAAGGCTGGGACTCTGGGAGTAACCAGAATAAGGAATTGAACAGCCAATAAGAACCCAGCCAGCATCCTCTGTTTTTCCTTGTCTTTGCTTTTCTTTTCTCTTCTCCTTGAATCTTTTCTTGCTACACAACTTTCTCAATGTCTCTGTGCATATGGAAGAAGGAAGCCCAGTTCCCTCTCAGTCCCATTCCAGACCCTAACAGAAAGAATCTCATTGGTTCATCTTAGATCAGATATCTAAGTGTACATAATATAGACATGGTGGCCAGGGGTCTACCTTAGGATAGTAAGAACGTTTTCTGATAAAGCTGGTCATTATGAGTTGAGATAAAGATATAAAATATCTACTTTTTAAACAAATTATTTTTAAAAAATAGAGTAGTTTGTTTTAGTAATCCCATATTTGATGTCAAGTAAACCCTTAAAGACATAATATGGTAAAGTAGGGAGAGTGGTGATGTTTATTTATTCATTTAGCCTACCTGACATCACTTCCCTCATTCCTTATAGATGCACCTCACTTTCTCATTAGGTTATGACTTTTCCTCATTTCCCTGAAGCCCTGGTGATACCGTGAGTCACATGATGTTTCCCGCCGACACAGTAACCATGTAGTGTAAGTAGAAACAACCTGAATGTCCATCAGCAGAAGAATGGATAAACAAAATGTAGAATATACATACAATGGAGTATTTTTTGACCATAAAAGGAATGGAATTCTGATACATGCTATGAACATAGATGAACCTTGGTAACTATATGCTAAGTGAAACAAGCCAGGCACAAAAAGCCAGATACATGATTCTACTTTTGTGCTCTATAGAATAGGCAAATTCGTAGTAGAATAGAGATTCCTGGGGTGGGGAAAGAGGGTGATGGGGTGTTCCTGCTTCATGGATACAGAGTTTCTGTTTGAGATGAAGAGATGGATGGTGGCGATGGTTGAACAACTTTGTGAATGTACTTGATGCCACTGAATTGTATACTTTAAAATGGTTAAAATGGTCTGGGCACAGTGGTTCACGCCTATAATCCTAGCACTCTGGGAGGCTAGGGTGGGAGGATTGCTTAAGGCCAGGAGTTCGAAATCAGCCTGAGCAAGAGTGAGACCTCATCTCTACAAAAATTAGAAAAAATTAGCTGGGCATGGTGGCATCCGCCTGCAGTCTCAGCTTTTCAGGAGGCTGAGGCAAGAGGATTGCTTGAGCTGGGAGTTTGAGGTTGCAGTGAGCTATGATGACACCACTGCACTCTAGTCTGGGTGACAGAGAAAGACCCTGTTGCAAAAGAAAAAAAAAGGATAACATGGTAAATTTGATGTTGTGTATATTTAACTACAATAAAAACAAATAAATAAATAGAAGGGGTGAGGCCATCTCATCCACCTTTCATTGGTGGTACATGGAGTGGTTCAGTGGAATGAGCTGAGTGTATTTATCTGTGCATGTATGTATGTGTGCATGGTGCTTTGTTTGCTTTTTTTAAAGCACCATAAGTAGATTTGCCTCCTCTTCTTCTAAGATGTCTGAGTTGCTCTCCAGATGTCTGATCCCAGCAAAGCAACATCGCCGTGCCATTTCCAACCAAGCTCAGGACTAATAAGTAAATAAAGTCATCAGAATACACTTTACTCTAAAGGTAATCTTGCTGAGACAGTCACTAGGGAGAATTAGTTCCTCCCTGTAGAAATACGGAATGTTAGATCAAGTTCAGCATTTGCCAAACTTTAGTCTTTAGCAAGTCAAGGTCCAGATTTTGGTTACATTTACACACTGCTTATACTATTTTACCTTTTGAATCAACTCATTTTTATTGAAATATAGCTTTAAAAAGAAAACCTTATGGTATTATTATAAATATAAACTGATTCCCATTTTCATAAAGAGAAGGAAAACTTTAAAATAAACATAATAAAAAACAGAGCATGGTATCAAATTCTCATCATTGCCTATCCTTTGATAGACAACGATTAAGGCTTATTTTCTCCTCTCAAATAATGAGGAGTTGTCAAGCCATTCTGGCACTAAACAAAGATGTTTTCTTTGCCGTAATAAGAAGATAGGGATACGATTTGCAATGGGAGTATCATTTTCATATTGAGCTTCAAGTTTATTCAGGACAATTTCCATGTAACACTTTCCATTGTCTTGTTTTTAACATCGGTGGCTTGCATTCAATTCTTTAGGAGACAGAGATCTTGTTCAGCCTTCTTATTTTAATGATGGGGAAATGGATACCTGAGAAGGAAAGTACTTTCCCAAGTTGCACTGCCAACAGTAACTAACCTGTATGAAGTGTATGCTGTGCCAGACACTCTACCATGCTCTTCCCAGGTACCACTTTAAACTCTTATGACACTGCAGCATGGCAACCCCATTCTACAAACAAGACTCAGAGACGTCACATTTCTGGTAATGATGTTCTTAGTAAAGAAGACTATTAGACCAACCTGAGCTTCTAAAGTCAGCAACCAGCCTCTTTTATTGGATGCCTAGAGCCTTCATCTTTTCATACTCCTGCTGTACTTGACTAAAAGTGAATGCAAAATCCTTTTTATTCCAATCATGGGGCTTTATATTGGGTTTCTTGTCCAGTAATAATTGTGCATTTTTATCCTGTTAGAGAGAAAAAATAACTACTGAGTTTCTATGCAGAAACAGGGCTGATGAAATTTTAATCTATGGTACAGAAGGTATTAGTTTCTGATGAAGACAAACATATATTAACCTAATTTCATTTTATTTTAATTTTTACATAGTTTAGTTTTATCCTTTTTTTTAAAAGGGACATCTATTAATAAGTCTGGCCTAAGATTACACCACAAGTAGACCTTTTACAAGTGCAATCTTTCTAGAACAGCAATGAGTGGAAAAGCACAGGAGGCCAGATAAATAAAAGCCATCTTTCTTCTGAGCAGAGAAACTTTGCTTTTCTTTCCACTCAGCTGCTTACTTCTCTGTACAGTAACAGACTGAAGAAATCATGTTGCAAAATTTGGCATCTACAGAGTTTATATTTTTCAGAATATTTAATAAAAGGCCACCAAATGTTAAAATAATTATCCATTTCCTGTATGTGTGCAAGTTTTTTTCTAATTAAAAAATTAATTAACAGGATTATTTTAATTAACAAGCTACTGTAGACCTTGTAGTCAATGGAAAATGGAAAACTTTCGTTTCCTTCGTGGTTGTCTTAATCACCCTCTCAAGAGGGGTCCTTCCGGTGGGTCCATGAAGATCCTTCTCTCCTTGGAGCCCTTCCATTAACTCTTACTGCAGTGTCTTTCTCATCTATTGCATTCAACCCATTTGGTTTTCTTACAATGTAGTCGTCTTAATACACTAATATGGCACAATATTATATAAACATTTAATCCACAGAAATGTATACGGTTTTGTGTCATAAAGAGAGGAAGGACAGCAAGAATGAAACAAAGTATGAAAAAGAAAACTCACAACTTAAATAATGTGGACTATTTTGCTTACCCTTCATTCAACATGCTACTGCCCTGGTGTGAATGTAAGATGAGAAACAACAACCTGTTGTTCCATTTCAGGTTTCAGGTTTTAGTTCTTGTGTGCTTTTTACAGGATCATTATCTCCCCACAATGAGTGTGATTTGTTGTTTTACGATTTATATTTTAACAATATGCCCATGTACACTGACCTAAGATTCTAATTCTTATGGAAGCTGCAGCTCTGTATGCAAAGCCAAAATGCTTCTGAGAGAGGTAGAGATACATACGAGGTTATAAGCTTTCCTTTGCCTCCCTAACATAGTATTGGATGTTTTCCTTTAGCCTCAATTTCCCCATTCGACTCTGTAAGACAAATTCTGTCCAGTGACCTGTTTCTCTCTTTCCTCCAACTCTACCTGCGTTCCCAATGGCAGGTGACTCTCATGCCCACAAGGGCCTTCATGACACTGATTCCATGCTTGGGAGCCTAAGTGGATGCTGATGATAATTGAAGACTACAGCGTTGGACAATGAGCTTAGATGCAAATGTACAAGTCCAGTGCCTATGGGACACCCAGACGGATGGTCTCAGAAGGCAATTTAGTCATTTATTTCTTCAAAAGGCATTTTTCACATAGTTTCTCTGAGTCAGGTGCTGCACTAAAGTGCTAGGAATACATAAATGAATATAATAAAACCTATCCTTGAAGGGCTTACATTTACATTCTCTTAGAGAAATACAGATACTCGGACATTCTCTTAGTCCTTCAATGAACCAATATGTCAATGTGTTATACACTGCTCTGGAGTTTGAAACACAGCAGTGAAAAAAATTTGCAAGTTTCCTGCTCTTGTCAACAATCCAGTATGCAAAAATAGACAATAAGCAATTAAAATATAGGTAATAGTCATGATAGCAATGCAGAGATTATAATACAAGGTAACTTGGAGGGGAGTTATTTTTCAATGAGAGTCAAGAAGTTCGTAGCTTGCAGAAATGACATGTGAACTGAGATGTAAATAAGACAAAGTCAAATCTTTGGAAGATAAGAAGGAAAAGCCTTCAGGTGAAGGGAAGAGCAAGGGCAAAGGCACAAAGTCAGGAAAGATCTTTGCGTGTCTGAGAGCACCAAAGAAAGATGGAGATTGAGGTAGAGCACACGAGGGGAGACTGACACGATATTGGGATTGATGTGTCTGGCGTCCCTAATTAAACTGATGTTAAATCATGCACCTCTTAAAACATGGAGATAATATGAATTCAAATAATAACATTGAGATTCTTAAAAGTATTGTTAATGTCAGTGTTTCTCAAATTGTCTGTGAAAGAGGAGAACTTTTTTTAATGTTGCAGACCAATACATTTGTAAAAATGCAATAAACATGAAATAGTAGAAAACTGAAATAAGAAATAAAAAACACAAGCTCATGTTGAAATTATAACATTCAACCGTCATTGTTTTATTGCTATAAAAGTTTCTAAATTCTCAGTCTCAATTTCTGTGCTTACCTTGTTGTGTGCTGGTAAACAGATCATGGACCTCACCACACTTTGAGTAGCACTGGACTATGTAACTCTGTGGTCCCCAACTACTGTTCCAGGGCCATCAGTGACCAAGCCATAGAGCTCCGTCTCCCCACCACTGATCCCTCCCCCACACTTGTTGTCTGTGGAAAAACTGTCTTCCATGAAACCGGTCCCTGGTGCCAAAAGGTTGGGGACCGCTGATGTAACTGAAAGTTTTTATTATATTTTAAAGAGCTCTTATTATTCATAGACACAGTAGGCATACTTTCCCTTAATGTAATTTAATAATATTTGATTAGAACAATTGAATAATTTCATCTTATGTGCTGATATTAACAGAGGTGTGTATGTGTGTACGTGCATGGGGGCAGTTGGTGTGGGTGTGTTTGTTATCTTATCTAGAATGTTATTAGGTTCCTGATTTCTTTAAAGTGCAGTAATATATGAGCCCGATGTTCCCAATGTGCTTTTGGCATTATTTATGAAAAACAGTCTTTAATTACCAAGCTTAACACATTATCCTTGGTGGAGACTCAAATCTCTTTTCCAACTTTAAACTGAGCAAAAGCTTTCATCTGGCAAGGTACTGAAGCCCACTATGAAAATTTTGTGCATAGAATTATCACCAAGAGCTATTTGGCAGCTTCTCCATCTCAATGAAAAGGACTCTGGATTTTATCTTCACACAAATAACTTTTGCCACCATATAAATTATTTTCTCAATTATCTTTCAACCTTTTTGCAATAAGGTTTTCTGAATAAGAACTGGAAATATCTACATCACATTCCATGTCACATTTCTTGATCCAAATTATTTTAATTGGTTACTTAGCCCGAATCTATTTCAAGCACAACAATTTCCGGTATATCTGGAAGAGCAGTGGGAAATTTTTACCTCATCTAACCCTATCATGGACCATAACCCCATATTAATCTGGGAGACTGCCAATGCTTTTCTCTGGAGGGGTGTTACTTCTCATTTAGCCTGCAAAATATTTTTGCATTGGAAGTGAAATTTCGTAATTGTGAAAGAGATTTCCAACACACATTTTCTAGTCGATCCCAAGTGAAGCGTAAGCCATAGGAGTATCTTACGGCATCCAGTCCAATCAGAATGTTGCCTCTTTCATTTTCAGAGCACAGATTTTGTGCTTTTGGGAGGGAGCCAAGGGGAGTGCTAGTTCAGCACACTTGATTCCAAAGGAGCATCTAATTTTCATGTCTCCCCTTCTGAATTTCGGAGAACCGTGGGTTAGCCACAAGTCTACAGTGTGACTCAGATTGCTAAATTATTTTCAAATCAACTACATCCTTGAACCAGTTTCCCTTCCACTTGCCTGGTAGCTTGCAGTCCCTCTTCCCTCTGATGCACCTGAAAACATCTTACAGCTCTGCACGACCACCTGAACTAACAGATACCCCTTCAACTAGGGCAATCTCATGAGACATTGATTCTTGCTGACTGTGGCCGGGAGTTTTAGAGCAAAAGCTTGTGTGGAAAAGACCCATTGTTGGGCTTTACTGGAGAGAGAGAGACGTTCTTCCTCTGTAGTCAGAGCAACAGCCTCAAATGGGATCATTTCTGATACACCGTATGTGCGTTTGAATGAAAGGCTTGAATGCCATTATCTAAAAATCTAATAAAACATTTGGCTCTATCTGAAAGAAGCACATGGTAATTGATTATCAAAGTAAACTTTTATTTCACAAAATGACTGATATCTCCATCAGTCTGTGAGGAGAAAGCACTACACTTCAAGGGCAATTTTTTTTTTTTAACTACAAGTAAATAGGGAGAGTAGATATAGACGGAATCACTCTATCATTAATCCATCACTAATTTTCTCAGGTAAAGCAGTCATATTGTTTACATGCAAAACACTTTCATTGTGGGGATAAATGACCCCCTTTGTTTGCAAAATCTACTCTTTGTTTTCAGGAAAAACACAGACTTATTCATGGATTTAAAAAAAAAAAAATTCTGCTAAACCTGATTCCAAAACAGACTGGTACTAGTGATGTGTCTCAAGTGGCTCCTCTCAAAAAAAAAAAAATGCCTTGGAGTAATCCAAGCCAGTTTTGAATTTCTTGGAGTCCCTGACCCTTTCTTCCCAAAGGTAACTTTTTGGGGGGAATGGGGGGTTGAAAACAACAAAACACACCAAAAATATTTAGTGTGCTTAACAGAAACTCAAAAGGGAGAGCGAAATATTAGCTTGGGATAAAACAGACAAGGAAAACAGCTCTAAATTGCCAAACTGGAACTTTCTCACTCTTTGTCCTTTTTTCTTGCCCAAGGAAACACAGGGAGTTTCATCTGTACCAAGGAACAGTTTTCACACTTCTGATGGGAACAGATAAGCTAACTCTCCAACCTTCTAAGGAATTAAGAGCTGATGGGCAGCCAAGCAAACATCCTGGCCACGGCAAGGCAGGTAGCCACACGTTTAGAGATGCTGAAATAATTCCACCCACCTCTACAGTTCTTTCCCATTTTAAAAGCAGCAATTAAAAAAAATTTTTTTTTTAATTAAAAAAAAAAATGCTAGGGAGACTTTCTTCCTCCAGGCAGTACCTTTCTGTGTTTCTTTTGTTGTTCTGGCTTTTCTGACTGATGACTGCTCTAAATCAACATCCCCTCTGTTTCAACCTGCTGTCCTCGAGCAGCTGGGCTGTATTGTTTTTCCTCCCCTGCCTTCCCACTCATCCCTTTATCCCTCTCTTGGCAAGACGTCTCGATTGCAGAGTCTTCTTCTCGTTCTCTCCTCGGGTCTTTCCATCAGAGCGCTCCCCAGCCTCCTTCGTCCCCTCTTGCCAAGCCGGGCACCTGCTCAGTGCCACCAGGACGTGCCCACTCATTCCACACACCCCTGCCCCTATTCCCCTTCTCATCTTCTTTCTGCGTGCCTGGCAGGCTCTGCTCCACAATTTCATCTGGTGGCCTGGGGGTGAGGGTGAGCGAGCTGTCACCTAAACTCCCTCCATCTCTCTCAGCCAGCCTGAAATGGAAAGGGTGATAAATGGAACCTTACGAGGCTCAATTTCGCTTGGAAATTTCAAACGTATGATGTTCAAATAGGTTCATAAATGCCCCTGCCACGCATTTCTGCTGTCCCTAATACCCAACTGCAGGTTTCAGCTGAGCGGGCCTCGCTACCTGTTTTTACAGCCCAAGATATTCACATCTTGGCGTGTATCTAGTGCCTTTCCTTTGGCATGTTTTTAATCTAGTGCCCGGCTTGGGGATGCAGCCACCCGCATACATATCTGCTGATTCTTTTCCAGAGAAAACTGTTGACAAGGGACAGCACAGGTAGTCTTCAAAGGAATTTCACTCAGGGCTGCTTTGATTTCTCTGTTTCTAAAAGCCAGCACTGGCTTTGTTGTTGGCAAATATGTTTCTACATGTCCTGTCCTGGGGAAAAATTGTCAAGTGGAGAATCTTCAAACTGTGTTCTCGCTGTCTCGCTGAAAGAAAGGCTTTTCCCCTCCATTGTCTCCCTCATTTCTGTCCCTCGTCTTCAGGAAACGGTCCTTAAAGGAACAAGAGTATGCATATGCGAATGGTAAGCAGAAAATGGTCACTTATGCCGTTTTTTAGGGAGCAAAGACCAGTAACATGAGTTCTTTTTTAAAATATTTGAGAAGGCATAAGAGGTTAGAGAGAAATTTAAATAAATTATTTTAAAAATTTCTTTTCGTTAATATATAATCACACGAGCAATAAAAGAAGAAATTAGTTTTTTGATCTCCCTTGGCCATCTTTTCCAAATCCAGTACCCTCACCAGACATAGCTAGTATTTTTTCAACCTATATTTTCTTTCTGCATTTAGGCCCATATATGTCTGTAGACATACATAAGTTTTCTGTGTTTTAAAACAGAGGGTACTATTTTGTATGCTTTGTTCTACAACTAGCTTTTTCCACTCAAAATGTCTCTTGGAGATCTTTCTATATCATTAAATACAGTGGTAATTCCTTTTCGGCTACTCTGTATTCTTCCATAATATGTCTATGTCGAGTTTTTAAACGTAACCCCCTAGTAATGAACATTTAAATAGTCTATAATCTATTTTTTACTATTACAAATAATATTTCAATGAATATTTCCAAATATATACCCCTATGTATATCAGTGACTTCTTTTTTCTCTAGGGTAGATACCAAGAAACGAAGGTAGTGGACAAAAGGGAATAAAAGAGAATGTCCATTTTTAATTTCCATAAATGTTGTCAACTTGCCCTCCAAATTGGCTATACCAATTTGATATGTCTTCTTGTGAATCCTTTTTTTTTTATCATGTGATTTCTAAGTCCCTCCAAATCAAAAGATTTATAAGCCTGAAAGCAGAAACAGATTGTTTTAGTCTGTGAGTCTGCTATAACAAAACACCATAAACGGGGTGGCTTATAAACAACAAATTTATTTCTCACGGTTCTGGAGGCTGGGAAGTCCAATATCGAGGCACAGGCAGATTTGGGGGCTGGTGAGGGTCTGCTCTCTGTTCCATGGGTGTCTCCTCACTGTGTCCTCACATGGTAGACTGGGCAAGCAAACTCCCTTGGGTTTAGACACTAAGCCCATTTAAGAGGGCTCCTCTCCCATCACCTAACCTTCTCCCGAAAGGAGAATACCATCACCTTGTGGGGGTTAGGATTTTAACATATGAATTCTGGGAGGACACATTCAGACCATAGCACAAATGAAAGAGAATTTTATAAACTTAATACTTTCTTCTGACTGGATATAGTGTATTCTTTCCTGCCCATTCTATACCAGGTCCCAATGCTCACAGAACTAATTTCTATAACATGAAAAGAGAAAATGTTTCCTCAATGCAAATGCTAAATTTAGAGCAAAAGAAAAGAAAAACATAAAAAAAAAAGGGACTAGGAATATTTTCCCATCCTAAGTTGTTGATACAAGAGGTACAAGAGTACAGAAATATCTTTCACATTAGAAAAGAATTTATTTCAAAAATATTCCCAACTTTAATAAAAATCTAACTTTTAGTATGTTTTATTAATTATGTTAATTTAAAGTAAGCCCCTAATGTAATTGGCATGTCCACCAAGACATTGTGAAGGGGGAATGACTCAAAAATTTTAAGAAAACAATTTATATTGAAAAATTCATCTATTTGGGTTAAATGTATGTGAACTTCAAAACCTCATTTTTCTTAAATGTATGTGAACTTCAAAACCTCATTTTTCTAAGTTATTGACAAAATTCTACATTTTGCTTTTAATTCAATTCTCCAATAGGTCCATCCATGGCTTTTTAAAAAATATATCCTTTGAAATAGGAGATGCACAATAACTTTTAAAAAAATGTCCATGATAAAATAGTTTTGGGAAACGCTATAACCTGTATCCACCCCATTCTTGGATATGCATAATCATGCTAGTATATCGAAGGCTCTAGAAGTTCTGTAATACCAAAAATTGTCCAACTTAGTTCCCAAACCCTATTTTCTATTATAACCTGTTTTTCAAATAATATTTTTAACATCCTCTGGAAGCTTCTGTCACAGGCAACACACCTTGAGAAACACCATAAAAGTATACATTGTCGGTGGAGTGAAAGATATGAACCCAATGAGCTTCAAAGAGAATGAAAGCAAGCTTCATTAAGCTAAACACGAAAGAGATTCTAGATCCTGAGGAAGGAAGCTGATAACAAAGGCAGAATATGGACTCCAGAGAGCCACAGAAAGGTGATATAACTTCGTTCAACAAATATTTATTGAGTGTCCATTTGTGCCACACCCTGTTGTAGGTACTGGAGATGAAGCAGTGATCAAAATGAATAAAAAATTTCTACTACTTTTAAAACATTTCAAATTATGACTTACTGAGAAGCTCAAGTTCTCAAAGTCAGTAAATGGATGTATTAAAATAATTTTTTTATATATCAGAAGATACCACTGGGGAAAAAACGTTTTTGAGACATAGACTGGGAGAATATAAAAAACTCCTACAAACCAATAAGAAAATAACAAATAACCCAACAGACAAATGAGCAAGAGGCATCCACAGAGGAAGAAACCAAAATAGACAATAAATATAATTCTTAACCTCATAAGTAATTAGTAAAATGCAAACCGTACCCCAAAAAGATATTATTTCATAGCTACAATGGCAAAAATAAAAATGTAATAATACCATGTGTTAGCAAGAATATGGGGGAGTTCTTAACACGTCACTGGTAAGAGACTGAATTTGTGTAACTCCTTTAACAAACATTTGGACCAGCACAGCCCAATAAAAATATAATGTGCACCACAAATGCAAGCCATACTTTCTAGCAGCCACATTTTTCAATAGTAAAAAGAAACAGGTACAGTTAATTTTAATAATATACTGTATTTAACCTGGTATATCCAAAAATATTATTTCAACATGTAATCAATCTAATAAATTATTAAATATTTTATATTCTTTATTTCACACTAAGACTTTGATATCTTTGAAGTGTGTATTTTCTACTTATAGCACATCTCAATTCAGACCAGCCAGGTTAAAGGGCTCACAGCCACTAATGGTGAGTGGCTACCATACTGGATAGCATTGTACTGGTCAGTATCTAGTAAAGTTGCTACTGTACAGTAGTCCCTCTTTATCCACAGGTTTGCTTTAATAGCTTTAATTACCTGCATTCAACTGTGGTCCAAAAATGTTAAATGGAAAATTCCAGAAACAAACAATTCTTAAGTTTTAACTTGCATGCTGTTCTGAGTAGCACAATGACATCTCACTCCATCCTGGTCCTTCCCACCCAGGATGTGAATTATCCTTTTGTCTAGTGTATCCATGCTGTATACGCTACCTGCCTATTAGTCACTTAGTAGCTGTTTTGGTTGTCAGATTGAAGAAAAACATAATATATACAGTATAGGGTTTGGTACAGTTCACAATTTCAGGCATTCACCGGGGGTCTTGGAATGTATTCCTCACAGATAAGGGTGGACTACTGTACCCATGAAAACCACTGCCCATTTATAGCAGGAATTTGAAGAATATCCATGGCAAATTTGTTACCAAAAATATTTTAAAGCAAACCGTGAAAATATCCATCAGCAAGAGAATAGGCTTAAGAATTGTGGCATATTCAAATCATACAATATGAAGGAGCGTGGAAATAAATGAGCTAGAGCTATACTTAACATAAAAATGTATTGTGCAATAAAAACAAGTTGCGGAAGAATATATAAAGTATGATATCACGTAAGTAAAGTTCAAAAACATCCAAAACAACACTATTTATTTCTTAAGTATCTATCTAACTATATATAGATAGATAGATAGATATAAAGGCATATAAGAAAATGACAAACATCAAATTTCAAATAGTGTTCACCAGGGAGAGGAAAATAATTTAGGAGTGTAACACAGAGAATTTTGCCCATATTGGTGATGTTCTATTTCCTAACCTAGATGGTTTATATATTTTTATATATTCTTACTTGTCATATTACCATATATACTTATTGCATACATAAAATATTTTAGAATGTTTGCAGAAAATCACTAGTGGATAGAACATTCCAAAATGTCAATTCTCTAGTCAATGAGAATAAGGTTTAGACTCATAGATTTTCTTTTTCCTGTTTTCTTTTTATAGTGAATAGACAGTTAAATTGTTTTTGGAAGAGTGTTCAATCTGTCACCACTTTTCCTGCCGTGCCCTTGTGCGATCAAGTTTGGTTCCTGTACATTTTAGTGAGAGGTGTAGTTACTTAACAGCAGCGATGCCTGGCCCAAACCAGGTATAAGAAAGAGGACAGTGAACACACATACTGAAGGATTCCAGCCAGCAGAAAGGTCAGCACCTGCTTTGCCTCAGGTACCTATGCAGACAGAGCTTGTTGGCAAAGTCAGGTGAGCATTTGCAAATGATTTTCCGACATGGGTTGTGTTAGGATTGCTCTAGCTTGGACAGAGTGGCAAACACATATACAGATCTCACTCACCCCATCAGTGTAACTGCAGTGTAACAGCTACCAGTTTGAAATCCACACAAAAAAAGCTTGGTTAGGTGGATATTTGCTCTATAGCCAGCATTTTGAGAAACCATGTACCACATCAACACCAAAAAACCTACTTCTTTGGTGTCAAATTGCTGCATCAAGCATTCCTCTTGGAAATGTGTACAGCTTTGAAGAAACTCCCACAAAAAGCCAACTAAAAGGATCATGTTATTTTTTAAAAAACAGATTTTCTCTATGATACTATAGTGTATTTTGAATAATATAAATTGTTATTATATTTGGTGAGTATAATCTATTATGCCATAGCCTTACTATAGAACACTACAGTCTAATATAATATGCTGCATGTATATTCTACAATAAAACTATGTTTTGCAAATTTGCTTGATTATAAAAATCACATAGGACTATTGTGAAAACTGTTACTCTGGGTTGCTCCCAATGCCTGCACTGCAGAAGTAGAATCTCATGGGTAGGGCTTCTTCTTCTGTGGCAGTGGTTATCTGAGTGTGGTACTCAGGCCAGCAGCATCAGTATCACCTGGGAACTGTAAGACACACACATTAACACATTCCACCCCAGGTTTATTGAATCAGAAACTCCAGGGGGTGGGACTCAGCAATCTGTAGTTTAACAAGCCCTTTAAGTGATTCTGAGGTTGCTAATTTTTGAGACCCACTGGCCTAGACCCTGGTTAATCAAAGCATACCAGGAGGATCCCAGCATCAGAATCACCTGGGAGCTCATTAAAAATGCAAACTCTCAGGTCCATCCCTACTGAAATAGAATCTGCACTGTTACATCTCCAGGTGGTCAGTTTGATCACTAAGGTTTGAGAACCACTGCTCTATGAACAAGGATTTGATATCACATTTCCTGGATTTGAAGCCCAACTCTACTTCTCATCAGGCTTGTGAACTTAGGCAAGTTATTTGATCTCCCTCATCCTCAGTTTCCTCTCCTGCAAACTGAGCATGATGATAATGCCTCTGATAATCTTCAAAGGATTGTTCTGAAGATGAAATGAGATCAGGTATCTGAAGTGCTTAGCATGTTGCCTGGCACATAGCAAATGCTCAATTAGTAATGGCTGTGGTTATTTTCTCACCTTCGTTAAAAAAGCACCCTTTTATCTACCCCTGAGAAGATATGTACAAATAAGGGCAAATAAGATTGTCAAGATATATAATTAGATCGGTTAAACCACAAATACATGAGTCTGAACTGTTGATGTATAGTGCGTGAGATATGAAATTCTCAGAATAGATATTTTAGCATTTAAAGTCTAACATACAACAATTAGACAATAACTGCAAAAAAGTCTTGGAGAATGACACTCTCATCATGAGAAGAATTTTCTCAATAAATCAAGAGCCTTAGGAGGCCTTGCCAGGCTAAATGAAGGTGAGTAGTAATCAAGAACGTAAAACAACTTTGTTCTCAAACTTTCTTTTATTTAATAGGAGGATACAGTAAGTGCAGTTCTAGGTTTTTTCACCCCCAGGTTACCCTGACAGGAGTGTGAAAATGAGCTGTTTCTCATTTTAGTACTCTCTGTCCTTTCATGTGAAGCATGCAGCTCTTATAGGGTCAAAAACAATTAAGGGAATAAAGAGAAAATCAATTATTCCATTAATATGTTATCTCACCAACTCCAATGGCTAGAAGAACTATTTTTTATACATTTAAAAAAATCTGACCTGATATCTTAGGGGCATCCACATTCTTCCTAAGTTGTGAAATGGCTGCGCTCTGTTACCAAATAAATATCTTCTGCTTTCTGCATTAGTCACAAGAAATGAAATTAGAATAACTTCGTGTTTAACGGGAACATAAAGTTCAATTAATGACACATCCTGTCCCTCGCTGCAGTTGCAGGAGCGCCCAGCTATGGCAGAGTACCTCCAGGAACAAAATTTATGAATTAACTGCTGCTGAAAAGCCAACAGAGGGAGCACAAACCATTGTTTTTTGTGACACATTAAAAAAAAAAAAAAAAGCTATTAAAAATAAACTTTCCTGGTGGCATAGCATAAGATTTTAAAAAATTCTATTTGTGTATCTAGATTTTGAAGACATTCATCAGGTAAAAACTTCTAAAACGAGTCGTATTTTCTCATTTAAAATTCTGTCAGAAACAGAGTAATGATTTAGGAAACAACATTTTTATTATGAGAGAAGTGAGCTGGCCCGATGGTTTTTCTAGGCTTATCTCCTTGTATTTATGAAGTTCTAGCAAAAGCCCTTAAAATTCTCCTGGCTCATTCTGTTGTCGTTTCTTCCCTCCTTTCCATCAGCAATGAACTGCAGCGTACTCACATGTGGAGTGGGTAGGGAAGAGAAGCGATTGTATAGCCTCACTCCTTAAAAATTTAGGTCTTAAATCGGAAATTTCTCTTTCTTGATCAAAGGAATCTTACTTTTCTCATGCATACAGATTCCTATTCTAAGAAAAACCCAGAGACCCCTCAATGTTTTTTCCTATGGACTTTTTACATTATTTGGTTTCTCAAATGAGAATTCCAAAATGATCCCTTTTATATTTAAAGATTTTTCTATAAGGCTGCTGGTCTACCAGTTCTCCTTGATTTTTCAGTGAAAACTTTAATATTGGAAGACATGCAAATATCTATGCACGCACTATAAACACTGTAACAGTTTTTAGATATTTGGTGATTTAAAATATAGACAATTTTCTCTATACCTCCCTTCTTGCAGGTATTCTACAAAGCTATCAATAATGATTTTCCTCTAATAATATGTGTTCATTTTTCTTGGTGAAAACCTTCAGGGTGGAATACTTTTAAGACCAAATGCTAGAAATGATATTCGTGTTGATTAAATATTTATATATGAACAGTTTTCCGTGTCTCTGGTCATTAGTGGGGAGAACAGAATTTTGCTACCACAAAAAGGAAAAAAAAAAAGGTTTAACACCCTGGCTTTATTGCCTTGTCACAATTGTGATAGGATGGAGATTACTGGCTATTCAAATATTATTTAAACCAAACTGCCAGCTGCTGTAGTCATACAAAAAAAAGGCCCTATACGTAACCAGCTGTGCCTTATAAAGCTGGTTGTTCTCTTTCCCTCACCACTACTTTTCTTTATTTTATCAGCGATCTGTGGTTGGTTGTTTTTCCACCATCCAAACATAACTTGACCACGTTGGAGTTTTATTTGTTGGGGTAACTTCTAGATGAGATTTAATGTGTGTCCTAATCTAAAACATGAACTCCAGCAGCTTCCCTGCCTGTCGTTTGGGGGCGCACGGAGGGGCCACGCATGTAATAAAACTTGGTGACTGTTGCTGTTAGAAGTTCCTTATGCGGAATGCAATCATTTGAACTAGGTTGCCGGTCTGAGTTCACAAAGATAACCTTTTCAACCGGTTTCGAGGATACTGTGTCTTATTATTTTCCCGTCTTCAATGCAATCTTGTGTTTGACCCCCATGATATCAGCACTAAATCTACCCCCATACATATGGCCACCAGAATGCAGCAAAGGGAAATGGGTAAGCGATTTAAATTCTTTACCACCGAAAGCTTTCAACTTATTAATGTTCAAAAATAAGTTGAAGAGTCCAGCACGGACTGCTCAGAAACTCGCAAATCAACGTGCCATTCTCCAATCAAACACACAAAGCCGATTTTCAGCTCTTCCCCCTTCAAACTATTGATAGAGGGTCCAGTGTCAGAGAAAACCCACCCAGAGTCTTCCCTTTATGGTCTTCGGGCTGCCATTCAATTAAGGAAAAGAAGTGGCAACAGAAGTTAATAACTATTCCTGATCATTGGTGCAATCTATAGAGGTGTCTGGGAGGCACGAGAACTGGGAGAAATCGACCCCGATGGGTGGAGCCTCATAAATATCCTCTGCGCTTCTTTACTATTCCCTTTCCACAAGGCAGTGCCGTGGCATCTGCTCCCAAACTGTTCCCATCCTGTTCAAAAACTGACCTGAATATATATTGGGTTTAATGACCAAATGTTTAAAAATTCATTGCACAAGAACAGCTGAAAGCAGTTGATTGGTTTGAACTTTATTGGATGCCCCTTGCTTCCCAGAACCGCAGTAAAGGGGAAGGTCAGCTGGTAAACATTTGGGCGTTTGAAAATAAGAGGCCCGAGGTTTCCCAATATCCCTGTCTATTTCCCTTACCAAGAGCATGAGACTCTACTAGGTTCTTTGTGCTGAGCTGGCACTTTGGTTTTGTCCGCTGATTCTAATCCAGAGGGGTCAGAACAGAGCCGGAAGAGGGTTGCCCGCTCGCTCCCGTCAGAACCCAGCTCTGAGAAGTTATTCCCGGAAGTTTTGTTCTGCTTGACTTGGGGAGTCCTTTCAGTTGAAGAAAGTGGGAGGTTTTTGTTTTGTTTTTTCCTCAAGTACTGTTTATAGGTGACTGTCATTCCTAGAAAGAGCAATCCTCTCCAGGGAAGGCCACATGGTAGGACCATATTCTAGGTAGACCCATCACTGGACTGGACTTCAGAAGTCTGCATGAAAGCCAGCACCAAGGTACTGCAAACTTTGTAGGGTCATCCATAAAGTTATATTCTCCAAGCGTGGCTTTCACCAGGAATATATTCTTGGGGAAAGAGATTATTTGTTAAAACAATGACTGTTTAGCATGACGAAAGGGTCTAATTAATTCAAACTCCTGCTCACAGTGCACTTCTTAAGTAGGCAAAGTCTAGCCTAATTCTGGAAAAGCCAGTACAATTCTTAGATACGTTGTTCCTTCTGTTCTTTGTTGGCAACAACTTTTTGCTCTATGCATTTTCTTCTTTGTTGTCCACCCGTGGAAACTCTGTGCTTCTCCACATTAGCTAATGTTGGGTCTGTCTAATTGTAATTATCGTTGATGTGAACAAACCTCAAAGTAAAGCATTGAAGCATCTGTTAAATAGAATATGTTGACGATGGGGTTTGGGGTTGGAGGGAGAAGGAATGAGGACTAAGGAAGGGGATGGTATGCTTTTTCTTCCCTCAATTTCAAGCCATTTCCTCCTGTGATCTCATGGCATTTGCCATTGTTTCCACCCCTGCCATTATTTCCATTACAAAAGTTGAGTCCTTTTGCTTTATTTGGGGGCCCTTGGAGTAGATGTGTGTTTTAAACTCACTCTCCTCTTTAACTGATTTATTCCTTTCTTCTTTACAATTTTCCCTTTCTCAGTGTGTAGCCCTTTGTCATTAGAATGATAATCATAATAATAGCAGGAATGTACTTTCCCATAATGCTAATAGTAGCTGTGTGCACATACACACCCAGTTTATTCTTAGATTCATTTACGCTCTGACTTCGTCATCTCATATTTAAATAGAGCAGGTGTTTATCTTCATCAAGAAATGTTCGTTGAGCTTCTCCAGGGAGCATGGGGCTGTCCCTAGGTGCTGTGGGCTTACACAGGGCAGATTCAAAGAGGTAGGAATACTTTTTCTTCCCTAAGATCTGGGAATGTAGAATTTTATTTCATTTCTTCAGATGTTGTATGTGGCAGAACCTTTACTTCTGCTTACCCAACATTCCCCCAGCTGTGTTTGCAAGGACAGACAGACCAAAGAGTACTAACCTGAATTATTGAATGGTGGTCTGCTTTTAATACGGTGCTCTCTTTCAAAAGCATAATTGAGAGGAATTCTCTTTCTGCAGCTATTAGATGGAGAATAGATGGTGATTATATAAGTACTGTGTTTTTTTTCTTTTCTATTTTTGAAGCTCTTCAGCAGCCTAAGAACATGACATTACTCTTCCAGTGCCTTTGTGATATAGGTAGAATTCAGTGGAACAAGGAAGTTAAATAGATCCCTCAAAATGGGTTATATGTAGTAATGATACCTTTCTAGATCATGCTTTCCAGTTTAAAAAGTGCTACCTTATTTTTTGAGATGCATTCCAAAGTATTTAAGATAAAAACGCATTAACGTCTGATTGTAAGAATTTGTTAAAGTAACAATGCAAATAGGGCAAAATATAAATAATTGTTAAATCTCAAAAGAAGAAAAGTGCTTCCTTTTAGTTGATCCTGCAGGGGCCTCATGAAAGCCCAGTGAAGTTATTATGACAAAAAGTATTATACCTATTTTATAGACGAGGATAATGTGGCTAAGAGAAGTGAATTGCTTAAGATCACATAGCTAATAACCGATTTTATCAGGACCAGAATTCAGGTTGTCTAATTCTAAATCTAGTGCTTTTTTTTTCTTTTTTAATCATAATAGGTTGTTCCATGACAATTATAATTACAACTGAACATTTGAGTTGTGGACCTAACTTTAATATCTATATTGACAAAAATTGTACTTTCAAATAGAATCTCTGAACTAATCAGACAAATTAGTCAAGGTAAACCTTAGATAATGTCCAAATTAGCCAACAAAAATTTGAAATATGTTCGTGTTTTCTATCTCGAGTTTCTTAAATTTGGTAGGATAACGTAATGTTAACAGCTGAACTTTTGGAGTAAATCAGACTATCAGGATGACCCTGAATAAGTTGTTTACCCTCTCACATCATAATGTAGGTAATAGAAGTGTCTACTCATAGAACTGAGTATTAAATAAGGTAATATACATAAAGTGCTTAGCACAGTGTCTGCTCTGGAGTAAAAGCTCAATAAATACTACTCACTAAATACTACAGTTATTACTGGTGATGCTACTACATTTCCATTAAGTTAAATCTCAGCCAGTGTACCTTTTAAAACTTGAAATGGCTGTGAAAATTGAAAAGTGCTACTTAAAAAGGAAAATGCTGCAGAGAATTTAGGCCATATGAAGACTAGTTAAAATAGGTGTACCCCGATCGCTGTAATGCACCTAGCTGCATCCACCAGAGTACATTACAGTGTATATCCAGATAGCAGGATCAAAAGAAAAAATAGGCTGTTTACCATTATCTAGAGGTCAAAAGCAATGGAGATAAAACATCAGAATAACTGAAGATAATGAGATTCAAGATTATTGGTAATAAAAAGCTGCAGTTTCAAAAAGATAAATGGACAATTCAAGACGAACAAATCTGAACGATCAGCAAACATGGAATGCTCCAGGTCAAGAGTATTCAGAAGTGCAAGTTAAAGTTACAATGAGATACTAAATTACCTAACATATTGTCAAGGAAAATTATTTAAAGAGATAATACCAATTACTTATCGGGATACACAGAAAAAAGCAATCTCATACATTCCACATGGAAATACAATTCTAATGACATCCATGAAAAATCATGTACATGGTTCAAATCCATTTCTGGGATTCTATCCCTTGTATATAAAACTACCAGTATGCATGTCTATATATACAAAAACAAATATTGCAGTGTTCACAGGAATAAAAAGTTAGAACCAGTGAATGGCTGATAATATGGATGGTGCATCCACACTATGTAATGTGTCCATTAAAAAGAATGGATTAATGCTCTTCCAGTTGACTGGAGAGGATTTCCAAGAGTGCTATTGAGTGAAAAGAATAAGATGCAGAGAAAGGTTTGTCAAATGGTCACATTCTATAAAGCAGTATAGGAGTGTGTATATGTGTGGCTATATGAGCATTGAGGGAAGTAAAAAAGCATCCATGTGAGAGTGTCGACCCACGGCATGCAGGAAGCAAACAAAATCTTTAAGTGCACCAAAAAATACACGCCAGTATATATGATACATCCCATTTAACACATTGACTGCCACACTGGAAAAAACTTTTTTTTCCTTGGGGCCACAGTGTTTTATTATGAAAATAGAATAAAAACTTTCAAAACAAGATGATCCTTTCTAATTTATGAAAAAATTGTTATTTTTCATTGTTTTCTGTGCATGAGTTATATGCAACTTAAAAAAATAGTTCACGAGGCTCCCAAGGTAAAGAGATGTGTGAGTTACATGTGCTTCACGAGGCCCCGGGCTCAAAACTAGTATGAGTTATATACAACTCACATGGCAATTAATGTGTTAAACTGTGGTATGTATATATTGTGTGTATGTGTGTTATATATGTATGAAGAGATTAGAGGAAAAATAATTGCTTGAATCTATTAACTTATTGAAAGTTAGGAGTTATAATAATTTGTTATGATTTGTTTAAAAGCAAATGAACATGTAGAATCTGTGTGTGTATAGCATAGGGCTGCAAACTATGGCCTATAGGCCACACCCAGCAAGATGCCTATTTTTGTAAATAAAATTATATGGGAACACAGCCACATCTATGTGTTGTCTACAGCTGTGTCCCTGCTATAAGGGCAGAGCTGAGAAGTTTCAACAGGGACCATATTACCAGCAAAGACTGAACTATTTACTGCCTAGCTCTTTGTAGAAAGTTTGGTGGCCCCTCATATGTGATCGTATATAATCACATAAACAGAGAGGTGAGGCTATTCACCAGACTCTTACTGTGACTATGTCAGGGAGCAGGATTAAATAGGCATTGGGATAGTAACTAGTTTTTGTTACACTTGTTACTCCATGCATGTGTTTATTTTCATAAAATCGGTGAAGAGTACTGAAAAGTAAACAACTTGAAAACAAACAGTAGCTTTAGAAAACTTATTTGGGATTTGGGGGTTGGGATTATTTATTCATCAAAAATCTTTGCATGAGTCCTATGTGTTAATTATTAAAGACACATGTAAGCAGAAGGGTAGGAACTCACAGGCCAGTGCAAGAAGCCAATGTAAGGCAGTATAAAAGTGCTACAATGAAGACAAATGTGCTGAGAAGTAAACTAGTTCATTAAGAGATTTGGGGAATGTTTCAAATAGCAGGTAACATTTGAGTCGTGTCTTGAAAGATAAGTCCTTGTCGGGTACAAAAGACAGCTGGATAGAGAGTAGGAAGGCTCAACAAAAGCCCCAGATGAGAGCTCACAGCTCATTCACAGAGCAAGAAGTTAGGCATGGCCCAAAAGCAAGATTGCAGGGCATATAGGAAGATGGCGGCAGAGGTTTGGCAATCAAAGATAGGTTTGAAATAATAGGTTGGCCTTACCTTTTGGAAGGTAACGTAGGTTGCTATGAATTTTGTTGTATCAATAATGGAGAATAACTTCAGGGTTCACTGAATATCCTGAGATCTGTGTTTCAGAAAGGTATTTCTAGCATCTATGCAAAGATTTATAGAGTACTGGACGAGTACATTAACAGAACAAATTACACATAACTTTTTCACATGGACAAGGTGTTTCAATAAACAGTGAGGAAAATAATGACATAGCCAACACTTATCAGGTATCAGGCACCCTTCGAAGCACTAGGCATATACTAATTTCTTAATTCCTCAGTGATTACATCCTCACATTTTACAGATGAGAAAACTGAGAAACAGATATTGAGTCGCTTGCTGAAAGTCACAGGGTTAGTAAGTGGCAAAGCTGGGATTTGAACCCAGACAGTTTGGCACCAGTCTATATTCCCAACTATTATATTCTTCCATCTGAGGCAAGTTAAGTAATCATTCCCTGAACAAACATTTATTAATCTCCTACCACATGCCAGGTAGCATGCAAGGTGCTAGGTAGGACACGGGCCTTGCTCTGTAAGAGCTTGCTCATAGTCTAATGCCCAACTAGAAGATGGGTTGGTTGGAAGTGACTGACTGATGTGTTGCATGGAGAAAGACTGTTTTCCATTCAGACTCTGGGGAGAAAGTTGGGTGATCCATTAGACATGTCTGCCACGACAGAGAGAAGGAGTATAAGCAGCACAAGATAGCTTAGGTGGATCCCTTGAGTGACACAGAAATCAAAGTAGGCAGAGATCATGCTGTTTAGAATGGTTACCCAAGGGAATTAGGCTGGCACATCCATATTTCCATGTGAATTTTTACCAGATTCTGCCCCTCCCCACGATGCGCCCACCCACTGCACTCATCCAATTGTCCTGATAGTTCATTATGTCAATTCCTCAGGACTCTAGGTCACTGCTTAGAAATGCAGACTCCTGGATTTATTATTGCTGTCTCCCAGCAAATACATGAAATTCACTTTAGTTCAAACCACCCAAGCATGACAACTCTAATAATGATGTTTTAATAGTGTCTACTGTGTTAAAGTTTTTTGAAATCTGATATCTGACATGAGCTAATATAAGCAATATCACAGCCCCCCATTTTTTTTAATAAAACAGTTCCTTAAATGAGGAACTCAGTTGTACTGTACTGATAAAACCTAATGATTTCTAAAATGACGTTTTATTCCAATATTTATAATTTCATTGTTAACCAAGATTGTATTGTGGTATTTCAGAATATAAGCAATAATGTTCCTCAGCCTAAGTACATTGAATTCACCTCAGAAAATTTAGGTAACTAATTATCCGAAACTACTGAGGCGGCGACTGTTTGCTTCCTGTATGATTACACTATAATGTAAGGTTTTTCGGTAATGGAACAAAAATAATCCAAATTCTTTACTCAATATGCTAACTGGCTACTCTAAAAATTGCTGTTAGATTACTTGCAAATTTTTATATAATGAGTATTCGGGTTTGGCTTAACAAGGTTGACATTGTTTGGGGGTAACAGATGTGTGCTTACATAGTTTTAAATGAAACCAAGCCCCAAAGAGGCTCAATAAACAAATGACAATGTTTGGAAAAGAAAGAAGCTTGTTTCCTTTGATAGGGTGCAGGGAATCTAACCAACCTGTGTTTATAATTACTGTCTGGTTTAGTTAGTGCGAAAGAATCTACTTGCTACTCACTTATAAATAAACAAAATAGATCTACTTTCCTATTTTGCAGCCGGCATGTTGGAGTTTATTTTTCTTTTTCTTTCTCTTTTTTATTGACTACAGACCACTTACTTTATGTCCAAATTATTTTGTTCCATTTTAAACATTCTTCTGGTTTTAGGGAGTTTTCCCCCTCTTAATTCTTGGCCTGACTTACAAAGATGACACTTTCCCCGATATTTCAAGTCTTCTCTCCTCCCCCCCATCAAAACCGTAAATTACTAAATTCAAGTCAGTCATCCAGATTTGGATGTTTGGTTGAATACCAAAGGTGGTATTTTTTTTTTTTGGCAAGCTTATATAGAGAGCAAGTTGCTACTACCCAGTTAATTGTAAAACAACATCAAATGAACACTGTCAGTTTGGGGCCACGGGAGAACATTGTGTAGCACGTGAAGTCAATTGTTTGGACCTTCTGAACAGGCACAGATTTGTGTGTGGGAAATTAAATCTCACCTTTGAAATCCACAAAGGCATGCTGTATAATTTCATGAAGAATTATAGAAATCCATTAATTGTTTTGAAATCTTCCCTTGGAGATCTTGCTATCAGTAAATTTACTGCATTCTTTGTCTATTGTTAGTTAATTGGAGTAGGTATATTCATTTAAGCTTTGAGTTGGCTTCACAAACTATTTCTTCTATTTTTCCCTCAACTTAAGAATTAATTGTGCCAACATAAAGATAGGTCATAAGAAATAAGATATTGAATTTTCACTTCCATGCAGTAATATTTTTTAAAAATCTAGTTAACCAAATGCATTCTCAATTATTTTGCTCCTTGAAATTAACGTTGAACTATTACTTATTATTGAAATCATTCTTCAGTGTTAAGACAGACTTTTACTAGTGTGTGGTGTGGGTTTACCTTTTATGAAGATTGCATTAATCCATCATGAAAATTTTAAAACTCAATAAATTCATTTTACCATAAAAGATGTATAAAGCCATAGGCATTTTCCAGATGTGGATGTGAATATAAGTAAAGAAAACTCGTCTGTTCTGAGAGAGGAAAAACTGTTGACATTTCTTTGAAGTGTAATCTCTTTTGTTTATTTGGTTTTTAATAGCTTCCAGCAGTTAGCCACATATTTTTTAAGTGATGTTGCTCACATACTCTTTTTTTTTAATTTTTAAGTCACGAGTGGCATTAACTTACTGCCATAAATTTAAAAGCTTAACCTGCAAAGAGAGAAGACCATCATTGAGATGCATAATTGAGCAATTGCCAAAAAGTGCAAGGCACCATTGTGCTTTGCAACTGTTCTAAAATAGAAACTATTGCAGGGGCAGAGGTCAGAGAGTCAATTTGCTATTGTTTTAATCCTTAAGATGTATTTATAAAAGGCAATCTTTAGATGTTGCATATTTAAATAGTAAAAACATTTTATTTTTCTCTGTGCCAATTACTTGACCATTCAATTTAAAGCAAAGAGACATTTTCAGATTACCATTGTGCATGTCACCTGTGTTCCACAGCATGCCATGTGCATGTATGCATATAGACATGCACAAATGTGCTGTAAATGAGGGGAAAAATTTAGAGTGATAAAAAATCATTAAAATTGAGTGGCTGAAAAGTCTGTGACACTGAAAAATGGAAACTATTTGGAAAGTAAGTGAAAACTTAAAAAAAAATATGTACAAGCTTTTGACATTTCATAATGATTTATATAACAGGCTGCATGAGAATTAATTTGATATCAGATGTAATGCTAGCCATAACCAACTGCACAAAGCAGAGTGCACTCAAGGTTGAGAAAAATTTTATATATATAAATTAAGTTTGAGAACCATTTCTCATTCTGTCCAATCAATGTTTTTTAAATATTACTTATAATAATGTGATTCTCCAAGGCTTAATATGATGGCCTTTGTGTATACAAGTGTATTTATGTAGGTATGTGTTCCATTCCTATGTGCAACAATTCTAATGTGTGTACGTGTGCTATATTTAAACGTTGCATTTCTCTTCAGTTGGAATTGATTTTTATACATCTAAGCTGAAATAATAGTCCTGAAATTTTAATAAAATGCTAGTAAAGTGATCCCATTGTTACTAGAATAAATAAATAGAAGTGTCCTATGATTTTGAAGAAAATCCTAAGCAAAATCAACTTATTCTATGTTTTTAATGCAGTTCTAAGCAATATGCTGTACACACAGGTAATAAAATTATTTTAAGGGATGCTCCTTGACCAGCAACTCAAGCTATATATTAAGATTTGCTCTGTTTTTCATGTGTTTTCCATCAAGGAAGTCTGTGGTTACCTTCCTGATTCTGCTGGACTGGAAAAACATAGCTAATATGGTGTGATCTGGAGAAAGCTTTGATGCAGGAACTTTGCAAATAAACCTCCAGATGCCATATGGTTTACATTCATCTCTCAATTTATTTCCTATAAATGTCTATTGAATATTCCATTGAACCAACACATGTGAAACTAGAGCTGAAAAAGAGAACAGTATATAGAATACTTTGTGGCAGCAAGTGATTATCATATTTCTTTCCCATTATTGCTACCAGCCTTAAATGCATGGTAAATTAGTCAAATGCCAAAGTTCTCTGACTTAAAGCAAAAATAAAGAAAAAAAATCTTTAGTTATCAAAACTCACAGTCCGTTTTTATGTTTTGGGTAAAGTGTCACACACTCTGGAGTAGGATTTATTTGCGGCAGTGCTGAGTCGTGTGTTTAAGTTGCTGCCACTTAAAAAATAAAGTTCACTGTGCCTTGGGTGCAGAAATAAATGCTATTAAGATGCTGTGGAGGAAAAATAATGTTAGAGGAAGACTTTTACATGAATCTGTTTGGGGATTGACACATTTTATATCGTCCTCTTTGGTTCCATTCTGTTCTGGAATCCAGGCTCCGCTGCAACATGTTTCTGTATCAAGCAGACAGGCCGGAGTAACTCTGTATTTGTTTCATGCCTCTCTCATCTTTCTAAAATGAGTCTATTCTCATCCCTGTTAAGGTCAGCACTTCCAAAGACTGTTTTTTCTTGGATGGCTAGAGAAGACTATCCTACAGTTTTAGAAAATCCTTTTTTCCTAAATTGGCCTACTGATTTTTTTTGTCTTCCAGGGAGAAACACAATGTTTCCTCAATCAACATCCCTATGGAAATAGAAACATAGTATCTGGCAATGACCTAATACGTGGCCAATCGACTTCTTCACACTGGTGTTAACTTCTAGTGTCTGTTACGTGGCATTTAAACATTGAGGCCAAGGCAGAAACATAAGGACAAAATATGGGTGGGGAAAAGGGAAGGAGAATTTTCCCAGATGCAGCGTTTTGTTGCTCTTCAGAATCCAATTTTCCAAGTCTTTTATTTAATGCTTTAATATGAAGCGTTTGGTAATTTAATAAAGCAAATCAGAAAAGCACAACAAATCAAAGTGTTACTAAGTTAAATCTACATGCAAAGAACTGCGTAAGTCCTGAAGAAAGAAGAAGAGAGAACAGTATTTCCACAGACTCTGGCCAGGCCACAGCTTGTCCCTGGGATTACAAAACTTTGGGTGTTCTATACCACCAACTCAACACATGATTAGGTTTATTTCCTTAACAAAAATTGTGGCATCAAACTGAAAATCATTTCTTAGCCAACGTGTTATACATTGTAAACCAAAACTATGTTACAAATTTATGCTGCCAGTTGCATTAAATAGCCAACAAAGTAGTATTAACAGTAATAAATCAAAAAGGGAGAAATCACTTATAATCACAAAATTTTTGCTTTCTGCATCATAGTTTTGTGATACTAAAGCTGGGGTTGAGAAATATTATATTTAAAATGTAGGACTTTGAAGTTAAAAACAAGCATCTCATTCAGATATATTTTTAAATGAATGAATGGCAAGGGAGAAATCCTTGTTTATTTTTAACCATAAAAAATGCTTGAGATATTTGCGTGTGCTGTTCCATTTATTTTTGTTATCAGTATTATAAAATAGACAGTGCCAGACGCTCCTAACTTTAAAACCTTTATTTTTAAAGTTTCCTTAAGAAATTTTTAAATGACTAAATGGGGGATGGAGGTGAAGAGAGATTCTGATCTTTACATGGGAATAGTTTATTTCTAAACAAAGTACATTTCTGATCATAAAATCCTTTGACCGAAGAAATTTCATTAGTTACCAAGAAGAAAGTTCTGTGTTCATTCCACACCCACATAACATACAATTGATGTTTACTATTTTCTAATTTTTCACATTAAATTTTTTTTTCAAAATTCTGTGAGGTTAAAATTCCTTGGTGACCCATTTTATTCCATAGTAATTTTCTTCTTTTCGAAGTTAGTATTTCTTTAGTCAATTGAAGTAAAATGCTTCCAAAATAAAGTTACCTCCTTTAAGATGAGGTGCATTTATCTTAGGGCTGCAGGATGGGAGGAGAAATCATTTCAGAAATTCAAATGCAAGTTTCCCAGGAGTAACTCTTCTTATCTTGTTCTTGAACCAAAATTCCAAAGACAAATTATGAGTGTGCCCCTTAACATTAAATTTTTCCCCTTTAATTCCACCCTAAAAGTCCTGTTATACGTAGTGAATTACATTATCAAAATTGCTGTTTCTGATTATTGTATCTTTGATTGGTGATCCTACACTATGTGGGTATTTAAGATTAAGGATTTCTAGATGTCCCTTCCTCTGGTTTCATTGTGATAATGACTTACTAATTCAGGAAAAAAAAAATATCTAACATGTTTGGCTCTTCAATTCCCTATGTGATTGAGAATACTTGGGTTTATTACATAGTGTTACTAATTTCCAAAACAAACAAAAAAAATTGCCGCTTGTTTTTCTGGTCCCCATCCCAACAGAAGATTCCAAACTCTGTTTTGTCTGGGGTAAGTGCCCTCAATTAATAATCACAGAGCTAACTCTGTGTGTCTAGGGGCCCTCATCCTTGCCAACTGGTGGTGCTCTGCCAAGCCCTTGAAAATTCCTCCTGTGTGTGCCCTGTGGACAAGCCCTTCTTCTGAACCTTGTCAACTTGGCACTTTAGTTAACTGTCCTGAGCATCTTGCCAATCTAGATGCAGAACTCTGGAAACAAAAATCACCCTAAGAGATGAATTTTCAGGATTGCCTTTTCAACAACAAATACACAAATTTCAAGTTGCTATGTTCTTGAACTGATATATCTCCCTAGGAAGGATGGGAAAAGACTTACAAACTGAGTAGGCATTTCTGATTGCCAATCATGGTGACTTATATTTGACTTTAAGAGTAGTCTGGCAAAGTAAGTGGTATTGGCTTATGACTGTTCAATGGAAGGCACCGAAAGAAGCCCTAACACTGAAATGTTCTCTTAAATGGCTTGTTTTCTAATAGTGGATACAGATATGCCCAGATATTTCAGGAGGAAATCTGTGCTCAAAGAAAATGTTGGAATTGAAAGGCAAGAGTTGGATCTCTGAATAAAAGTATTTTCCCCTTGGAATTACTGTGGGTTTTCTACATATAAGAGTAGAGAAAAAGAATTCAGAAGTTTTTAAATAAAGGTGGTTTCTCCTACTCCCTTCCTAGCTATAGGATTAGTGCCTCAAATGGAGAAAGCCTCTAAAATGACTTGAGTATTTCAATTTTTCTTAGATGACTTCGTAACCCACTTTAATCGAAGAAAAAATGTTCTCTTTAAAGCATTTTCCTTTGGAAGTCATTCATTTTGGTTGTTTCCTTAAAAGTCATCTTTCTTACTTTTCTGACCACAGAAAGTTAAGCCAAAAGCATCAAATCACACAATGGTTAAAGATGGGACTAGATATAAATTTGGGGCACGCCTGGGTCTCAGGCAAGGTGCAATGCAAGTGATTTTTTTTTTATGCTGCTGCTGATCAAAATATAAGTCTGTGAACAAGTTAACTATGTTGTTGAGTAGAGCAGAGAAGTCTTCCCTATGTCGAATACATCTTTCTCAAGCCCTTTACTACTAGTATGGACTGGTAGACAGGGAGTTACAGCTGTTGCCCTCAAGCTGCTCATAAACCTCAGCCAATCTTTGCTGAAATGACAGACACATGAGGGTCATTTCTTTAGTTAGGAGTCTTGAATTGCAAGCCACGGAAACATACTCAAGCAGCAAAGGAATGACGTGAGGGTTATGTGTGTCATGGAATTGAAGGCAGGAAATGCAGGCTGCGGGGAGCCAGAATGCTGTCAGCTGTGGGACTGTAGAGTGGTTTGGTCAACATTAGTCCACTGCTGGATTAATGAGTTTCCGGTTCGGTTTTTGTTATGTTTTGTTTCCTCCTTGAATCATTCCTCCTACATTTCAGCCTGCCAAGAGAAAAGGTCTGATTGGCCCAGTACAAGTCAGGTGTCACCAATTGGCCAAGGGAAGGCAGGACACCACGACTGGCTGCCACCAAGACCACACACAATGGGGGGACAGATCATTCCCCGAAGGAAATTGGATGCTGGTACTCAAGAGGAAAGCCAAAAAGTAACAAATGTCCACTACGATCATCTGTCCTGTGGGTCGCAATGAAATGATTGAAGGGCAAACTGGACAAGTAAATTTGTCCTGCTGCTCAAATAAAAGCAAGCCTCCTTTCAGGTGACTCACAAGAATAAATGGTAAAAAATAAACAACTTTATGGTTTAGCCTTACATAGCTATGATTTTGGCTATATATATATATATATATATATATATATATATTTTTTTTTTTTTTTTTTTTTTAGAGACAGGGTCTTGCTCTGTTGCCCTAGATAGAGTTCAGTGGCATCATCATAGCTCACTTACAACCTCAAATTCCTGGGCTCAAGCGATCCTCCTGCCTCAGCCTCACAGAGTGTTAGGATTACAGTTGCGAGCCACTACACCCAGGCAGTTTTGGCTGCATTCATTAGCATCTTTGGATCTCCAGATTCTTGTCTGTGAAATTACGTAGCCTAAGCGACCCCTAAATTGTAAGAGATTGTGCGCATGTACATTTTTTTTCAGGGTCTAATGTCTAATATTTTACCTGACTGCCACTGGAATAAGAAAGGATTACATACATATAATTTGCATCCATATCCTTCCACAGGATTTGATACCCAGCACGCACTTATACATTTGTTGTTCAGTGTCAGTACACAAAGATCACTGTTGGTACCTTAGAATTCAGAACCACAGTGCAGTTTGCAAAATCACAGAAGATCTGATTTTCTGATCAGCTTCCCTGTTGGTAGCAATGATTATTGCCAATAGAATAAGGATAAAACAGGCCTGCACATTAAGAATATTTTAACCATTCCAAAAGGTCTTATTGGTTGATGGGTCCCTAGCTGCTTTGTAATGCTCTTAAATATTAAAATGCTGTTTCAAAATACCTTATTTTCATTAACTCAGAATACTGAAGCCAAGTGTATATATGGTCTACATCTTTTGGCAGGCCAAGATTAGCTTAGTTGGAAAAAAGACCTTCCAAATATCACACTAACTCAAAATATGCGTCTTTATTCTTTCTATATCCTTCCCTGTGTCACTCAGTGAGAACTTTGGAAATAAAAGTAGATTCTCCATGCCAAGAAAATCCCCGCTTTCCATGTGTAAATTTTTATTTAGTTTTGTTTTATCCAATTTTCCTCCCCATTCCCTAGTAGTGGACGCCATTTTCCTTTGTCATAATATATGGGAAATTACCTGACTATAATTTACTAGGCAAGTGAATGAAAAATGCTTTCATTTACATGATTAACATTTAATTAACATTGTTAATTAACATTGATTTTTTAAAATTTTTTCAGCTGAAGTGTAACACTTAACATTGACCTTAACTTTTAAAATAAAAGCTAGGTGTTAAGAAAGCTCCGGGAGGTTGATGATTGATAACATGTATTATGATCTAGCTCCATGTGATCTGGGTGGAAGTTCTGAAGTAATGTGCATTGTACCATACAAAACCCTAATGATGGTTAATGTTAGCTAATTAAGATGAACACTGAATGGAGCCAGCCTGGCTCATAGGGGTATTAACATCCTATTAGAGTCTAGCAAAATATTATTTTAGTCAAAATCATATATAGTGAATCATTTTAGATTCTCACTATGAAATACATTTGGAATCAAATTAGACATTAAAACCATATTCTAATCATTGTTGCCAACAGTGATAATATTAAACACCTTCCTGAATGTTATACCATGTGGTCCTTTTGTTTCATTTTGTTTTAATAAACCTTAAATATAGAAGTATGCTATACTTGTAGATTATCACCTAAGCAGTCACGAATATTTGTCACCCCCAATTTTTTGAAATGTCAGATATAGGTTTCATGTTAACCTATCTAAGTGCATTAAGGGTAATTCAAACATCCATTTCTATTGGCTGCAAAAAAACATCAGACTTCTATATCCTGGATGATGTTCATTAATTTTCTTTTTCCCCAATAAAATGTCTTTGGGATGCATTTAAATTGACATACCTGTGTGATTTGAACAGGTTATCGTGCCTCTCTGGGATATAATATCCTTGGCCTTCAGATGAAAGGATTGTATCATGGGGTCAAGGTGCCTTTAGGTTCTAAAATACTTCATTTCCAATACATTTAGGCCATTTATTGAGCATTTGGATGCCTAAGCATGTCAGTAGGCAGTGGGGATACAGACATAAAGGAAGGTACAGTCTGATGAGATAGAAATACTTTAACAGTGCAATTTAGTTTATAGAACTTGGAGAAATGCCTCAAATAGGACAACACTCACTGTGCTTGCCATGAACTCGTCCCCAAACTAAACCAAGAGGCCTGTTCATTTGTAGTGGAAAATACTCACATCATGTCTATATGCTACTCACTGCTCTATTGTACTATCTCTGTGCCCTCTAAAGGAAGAGGTTGAGATTTGGCAGGCCTGGGGCTGAGAACTGGCATCTCTAAGAAGCAGGACTGGCACTCGGACCCACGAGCAGCCACAGCTACTCTGCGCAAGCTTCAGAACCTAGGAATAATTAGTTCTGTTCTCAGGCGAGATGTCCCATGCAGTTAAATCATTCGACTGAGCAGTATATTAAAATTTTATTATTATTATATTAAAAGCAATCAAAGATATATAATAGAGTCCAACATAATGCATAAGATGTTAAGGTAAGAGAAGCTGCTTTGCTGAGACCCTCTCACAGCTTCCGTGTGAGACCCTGGTCCTCAAACACTCTCCTTTGGGGTATGGGGCCTCTTTGGTGGTAGAAAATGAGGAATGCTCATTAGTAACCTACTCCCACCACCCACGCCCGTTCCCCAAACACACACTCTTACACGCTTTTGTCTCTTCACTGCTCTCTGCCTAGTGCTTAGAGCAGTGTCTCCACAGTAGGAACTCAATTGCATGCTGAATGAATAAACAAATACACTTTTGTATATAAGCTAAGTGGTGGTCCCATCTATTTGCAAACATAGTAGAGGCCGGGCGCGGTGGCTCACGACTGTAATCCTAGCACTCTGGGAGGCCGAGGCAGGCGGATTGTCTGAGCTCAGGAGTTCGAGACCAGCCTGAGCAAGAGCGAGACCCCGTCTCTACTAAAAAATAGAAAGAAACGATCTGGACAACTGAAAAAAAAAATATATATATATATATAGAAAAAAAATTAGCCGGGCATGGTGGCGTGTGCCTGTAGTCCCAGCTACTCGGGAGGCTGAGGCAGAAGGATCGCTTGAGCCCAGGAGTTTGAGGTTGCTGTGAGCTAGGCTGATGCCACGGCACTCTAGCCTGGGCAAAAGAGTGAGACTCTGTCTCAAAAAAAAAAACCAAAAAAAACATAGTAGATGCACAAGAAATGTTTACTGAGTTAAAATAAAATGCTTTTAATGATGCCATTAATATATACATAAATATATTGATATGGAAAGGCCTCTTCCATGGCAAATACTCTAACATCTCTTGAAAGAGATCCTCTGATGGAAGACACCATAAACACTTCTCGTTTTTCATTACTGTTTCTTGAGAAGTTGTGAGGGGAGAAAATAATTAAAATGGAATATTATGTTCTGTTTAAATTTTAACATACATCGAGTAAAACCAGCCAGCTTCTATGGAAGGATGAACATTGTATTGTCAGGCTGGTTGTGATCAGGGGGTGCAGGGAGGGTGGGGGGAGGAGCTATTCTTGTCACTTTAAAGCTGACAATTGTCAGTCCCTAGGCCAAATCCAGCCCAGAGATAAGTTTGGGCAATGAGTTTTAATTTAAAGTAGTTGCTATTATTTTAAAATGTGAAGATTTCTTAAAATACAAATCTCTGGCTTTAAGTCTGAAGAGTGGGTGACAGTGGACCCACATTCGTGTTGGGCCCTGGCAGGGGGTGACTTGATGAGACGGGACACCTATTCCCATTGCCACAGCCCCTGCCTGGAACTCTACCCTCAGTTAAATGTCTGTCTAACTCCTTTAGGCATTTGAGTTTTGAAATCTGCTTTAGACGATCCTGTACTATTTGAACTATTTATTTTTAAGGAAGTGACATCTGCTATTTTTGTAATTCATATGACTAAAGAATTTCAAGATGAACAAACTGAAGAATTATTCCTAAAGCAAATAGCAAAGCACTGAGCACAGTATAATTTTTCAAATATATAAATGTATATACCTATATGATATTTACATACATATATGAAATGTTTTATATATGTTTATGAAATAGCCCTGAAACCTATTTCAAATATGTATACAAATACAGAAAAAAGACTGGAAGGATATATTCCAGAATATTAACAGTAGTGATTATCTCAAGATGGTGAGATTTCAGATGGCTTTTATTTTGGATTTTGTTTTTCTCCATTGCCTTTTTTTTTTTTTTTCCTTTCTGTTGTTTCTACATTTTACACAAGAGCAACGAATTGTCTTCTAGATAAGAAGGAAATTTTCGAGTTGGATTTTGATAGACTTGTGGTTTTCATCATTTTCCTCCATTTTCCTGACCCCTTTGTAAGGAGTCTCTGCCCTGCATCTCTTTGTAAGATCTGCTATCCACGTGTTTACCTGCCAGCAGCACCCAGCTCTGCGTGTTTGTTTTTCTCCTCTGTGTACATACTGGTCTTTCTACTTCTCACATCCTGCAGTGGTTCACATTGGAGTGACTGACAGTGAATCAAAATTAAAAACACCAGTTGGCATTAAAGGTCACTGCTTTATTAGAATTATTCATTCAAATACAATTAACTTACCCCTGCTCTGGGGGAAAAGGAAGAGTTTACTCCAGGGAGAAGAAAGGATCTAAAGGGTTCTCCATTTATAGCCTTTCTCCCATTTGAATTTTTTTTTCCCCCAACAACTTTATTGACATGACAGGCAGCTTGAAACAAAGAAAGGGCAAAGAGTGGGAAGGTGTTTCCTTTGATATACGCAAGGTAGGATTAACTTCCTTATTTTGAATATAGAATACAAGTGGGCTCTTAGAAAACCTTGCTCAAATAGTGACCCACAGAACACAGCATCGAGGTTGTGTCTACCTTTTTTACCCTAGTAGGATAGAAGCACGTTTAAGGATCACGACTCACGGCTCTCACAGCCCTTCTCAACACCTACACGAGGCAACTCCATCAATTTTGGATCATGGCTACCTCTGAAATTCTGATGAAATGTATGGATATTGCTACAGGAATGTATACCAGATGCACCTAAAACATTACAGGTAAATTCATGAGATCTCTATTAGAATCCTTTCTAGAATTAATAAATCCTGTCCTAGAGTAAGAACTCCAATCTTCATTTTTCATTCATTCACTCATTCAGCTTTGGAATCAGACAACATGAGATTCAATCCTGACATGGCCCTGGGGAGGTTCCTTAATCTCTCTAGGGCTATATCCTTATCTCTAACGGGAGATAAAAGTAGTACCTATCCAATGATTATTTTAGGAATTAGAGGGAATTTGTGATGCTCTGAATTATATACTTCAAATAAATGGAAGTTTTGGTAAATATTACCTGTTATTTATTACCTGTGTTCTGGTAGTCATGCTAAAAGTTGGAAAGAAAAGGTTAAAAAATATATCCATGCCTTCAAGGAGCTTACTTACAGTCTTCTCAAGGGACATCCCAAAGGAGGCAAGGTAGGATGACATGACACCTGTGGAAATAGAAAGCAGACTAGTGGTAGGTGGCAGCCCGGGGCTGGAGTGGCTGAGAGTGGGGAGTGATTGTGAATTGGCATGAGAGGTTTGTTTTTGTTTTTGTTTTTTTGGTGTGATGGAATTGTTCTAAAATTGGATTGTGGCAGTGATTGCAAGCTCTGTAAACTTACTAAAACTCACTGAGTTGTACGTTTTAAACTGGTGAGTTTTGTGATAATACCTCAATAAAGCTGTTGAAAGTACAGAACAGCATGATAGTTGTGTATGCAGATTTATGCGGTTGCACAGAGGAAGGAGTGAACTCTTGGTACTGGGGAAGGGGTGCTGAGTCCCAAAAGGTAAGAAGCGTTTGACAGTGTGCATGTGACATTCTAAGCAGAGAAACTAAGTATCAAGTTCCTCAGGCAGATCAAAGGAATTTAATGAATCAAAATAAATTTATTGACTATCCTTGCATCCAAAATGTTGCCTCCTTTTTATGTAATGTAGAATGCCCAATTTGTTAATACCCTGTCTCCCCTTCCCAGCCCCATCACAAGGTATCCTTGACCCAAGAGAAAGTAAGGTAGACTTGAATTTGTAAATGTACCCCCCCAACACAAAAAATCATTGGCATGTAGCTTTAAAATCTGCCAGTCCAACTGTCCTAAATGAAAGATGAAGAAACAGATGAGAACAGTGACTCTGCAAGGTTTTTGACCACATCTCACTTACTCCATTTTAAGAAAACAAAAATAAGCAAAACCCATGGCCCTGGTGCCTACTTTTTAGGGACCAGTAGGATTTTCTCTGTGTGCACATGTGGAATGGGAAAGCAGCTTTTTTAGCCTGACTTCTCAAGATACTTGAGTTCTCAGAAACTCAAGTGATAGTTTCATTGCATAGTGATTTTAGCTCATGAAAATCAGGTTTTAGCTAGGCTCATTAACTTCTTAGTAGGTTACAAGTGATTGTGTCCTGCATAAGAAAGAAATGACTGTTGAACTTGCATGTCATTTGTCCAAACAAATTAAAGAAAATATCAACCCAAGAGGGCTTTGGACTATATCCTGCCAATCATTGACTAGAAAGCCAAGTGGCCGCAGATAATCAGTGGGTACATAAATGACAGTGCTTGGGTTGGGACACAGACTTGTGCCTCCCAGGCCAGGCCTCTGAGCACTGCACTGGAAGGCCAGTTAATGCCCCACCATACAAACACTCCCAGGCCACCAAAGTTGATAGAAGAGTCTTCAAACAGAATGGAAGGAGTTGCTGTTGGAGGTGAGTCTGATCAAAAAAACGAGGTGTGCAACATAGGTGAGGTATATGTCTGAAACAGTGAGGATGAGCCACCTCCACAAAGCCCAAAGCCTGTGTGTCGGGTTTATGGATGTGTTTCAGAAGCTCAGTTTTCAAGTTATTATTCCTGCGTATATAATTTCATTCTTTGGACTGAAAGATCCCAAAGAGATGCAATTCCCAGAGCTAAATGCATCCCTAATACTCCTGAAGACTCATAAAATGAGAACTTGCTATTGGTTCTACACATGCCTTGGAAATAATGGTTAGTCATACTCACCTCATTTCGTTGGGAGTTTTGGAGGTGGGGATTAAGCTTTTCCTCTTTCTTTTTGGTCTCAGGAACATAGCAAAGTTCACCAGAGAAATAGACTTTCTATATAATTACAAATAATCAGAAAACAGTGTATGTTTTACTTTCTCTTAGAATGAAACACTGCAGTCGGGTCAAGAGTGGTGTCAAATAAACAACTTTACTGTTTTGAATTTTTTAAAGGCCAAGGCTCCAGATAAAACAACTGCCTCTTGCACACAATATTCCCTGTGATCACATGTCATGATTGATGACAAGTCAAAACACACTTTGTTTACTCAGCTTTAATGTGAATGTGGTGGTCAGGATCTTGTGTGGTTCTGAATGTTATTAGATAAATAAGGTCCATAAACATGGGAAAGGTAGAGGTCTGTTTTCCAAACAATGGAATGTTTCCTTTCCATACCTTTTGGGGTCAATTTTAAAGAGGAAATTCACAACCAGTTTGTTCACCCCAAAGGCTTGAGTTTCTTCATTTTAAAGCTTTTCAAAGTCATTAGTCATCTATATTTGCTTTGTTTTATGTGGTCTAGGGTGGGGTTTCTCAACGGCAGCACTGTTGATAGTTTGGGCTGGATAGTTCTTTAATGTGGGGGCTGCCCTGTGCATTGTAGGATGTTTAGAAGCATCCCTGGCCTCCACCCACTAGATGCCGGTAGAACAAGTATGGACAAATAAAAGCACCTCCAGACATTTTCAAATGTCCTCTGGGAGGCAAAATCACCCACCATTGTGAACCACTGGTCTGGTGTTTTGAATACACCAAGATAATGTATTGAGGGCCAACTAAAAACAATTTACAAGAATAGCATATGAAATTTTAAAAATTTATGATAAGAACTTAAACATCACCAACCATATTGACTGTTGTGAACAAATGAAATTTAATTTAGTGATCATTTTTTTTCAAAAAGGTAATCCTTAGTACTCGCATTAGTCTGGAGTGAAGGGCTTGGTATTTTCCAAAGTAAAATCCAGTATTTTTTTTTTTTTCTTTCCCTGTGTAGTCTTATGGTATACTGAAAGGAACAATTGTCTTCGATTTTTCTTTCAGGAAATACTGCACCAACTCGATGGGAAAACACAAGTGAGGTCATTTTTTTTCTTGCTGACTAAAACATTCCCCTGAGAAATTTCTGTCATTTCCTTCTACAACTATAGTTTATCCTTGGCCTTTCCTTAAGCATATTTTAAGAAATTCTTTGCATATTCGTCTTCATTGGCGCTTCTGGTGTTACAATGAGGCATTTGTTATAAACATTAGTGACCATAATCAGATTTTAGTTTGAAATCTTATATCGGCAAACTTGTGTAGGAAAGAGTAGAAGTGCAGACAATGTTACTGAAGAAACAGTTAATACAATTTAAATAAAAAGGTTTATGGCTAATTTCAACTCATTTAGTGAATTGTAATTATATGATTACCTATAGAACCTCCATAGTGTGATATTTGAAAGATCAAAGTTAGTGAAAAGTCAGCATGTAATTAGTTTCTTGCTTTGGAGCATTAGGTAGAATTACTGCAAAGAGGCAAAACTATCATTTTATAGAGACCCTTAGGAGATTTATAATGATGGTAGACAAATATATGCATACAATATCAGTTGGTGTGCTAAAATTTAATTTTCATGAGAAAATGTGGTTGAAGATGATCACAATACATGAGGATGTTCTTATTTTAATATTGGTGGATGTTATTATTAGAGAATCATATCAAAAGATATGTCACCAGGGAGAAAATATCATTTATAAATCACTAATGAGTAGCAAACAGTGTTTAGCTTGGAGGTATGAGGCATCTCTTCACAATGTGCATTTATGATCAAACACAAAAGATCAAGTACAGAAAGAATAGTAGATCTATATTTGATCTCATTCTACTAAGGAATATTTTTCTACAGTTAGAGTTTCAGTGCCTACATTGTATTTCCTGCCCATCAGAGAAGATTCTGCAATTAGAAAAAGGTTGTGTGTCTAATTTGGAGCTTAGCTATTAAGATAATGCCTGATAATGTAAATTATGTATCGTACAGATTTTATTTATGTCCTTAGAGTAAGACATATTTGTGCAACTAGTTTATCTAGGAGAGCACCGCAGGAAATCTTGTGACTGACAACAGACATCCTCCGGGGACTTTGCTGAGATTTCTTGCCATTAAATGTAAAGTGAACTCAAATGGCTCTCAAGCTCTAGAGTGCAAATCTTTGGGCCTCCAATTGCCCATTTTTCAGTGTGTGAAATAAATCTGAAATCATTTCCTAAGGAAAATCTTAGTTGTGGTCCCAGGTAAATCTAGGCCCCTAACTACTCCTGAGCAGCAGGCAAATTGTCTTCAGGAAAATTCTGAGACCTTCTTAAGTGCCTCATTCTTTAATGAGAGGATAACAATGCATTTTCTTCAGCTCAACAGGCTGTTAAAACTTATGTCTCCAACCCTAGATGGAAACCTAAATGAACCACTGTCTAGACCCGTAATAATCATGGACAATTTTTAAATGGTGCATATGTGGTTCATTCAGTTTTTTTCTGGAACATCTCATATTTGCCTCTGATCATTAAAAAGCTGTGACCCTAAATTGCACTGTTCTTGGTACAATGCCATCTGACTAGACTAAAGACAGTGATAAGCTAGAGCCTTGATGAATGCTTTGTTACACCTGCTATGTAGACCTTGTTCACATTAGCAAACACCTTGCTTATGAGAACAGTTGCAGACTTTTCTTTCTTGCCTTAGTATCAAAAATAGTGCCTCTCCTAAGGAGCTGGTTTATGTTTATCTTGTGAAGTGTACCAGGTTTATAACTTTTCATGTTTCCCTATTGCTAGTTTAGGTTATTAAGTATGAAATGTCCGATTTCCTTAAGTACCAAGTTTGATAGTTGATATCTCTGACATTTCACTTTGACACTTCTTGTTTTATTTTTATAGTAAAGGTACATCCTCAGTCTTTGAAATGCACAGTTTGGCTTGTGATTATCTTTCAAAAATTTTTCTAGAGCAATTTTTGTGAAACCATGGATAAGTCAAAAATTCATGTTATTTTCGAATATGAGTTCCATCGTGGAACCAGTGCAGCCCAGACAGCTCAAAATATCAACAAAGTGTTTGGGAAGGATGTGGCTAATGAACACATGGTACGATAATGGTTTTGAGAAATTCTGTTCCAGACATTTTGTTCTAAAAATGCGCCACATGGGTGACATGGGACCAGCATAGATAATGATGAGCTGGACGCTATAGTGGAAGCGAATCCATCTCAACCTACATGTGAACTAGCAGCAAGGTTTGACGTCACTATTCCAACAACATTGGACCATTTGACACAAATAGGCAAGGTAAAGAAGCTGGATAGATGGGTTCCTCATGAATTAAATGATCATCAGAAGAGAAATCGTCTTGAACCTTGCCTTTCTTTACTGTTACGACACAAAGGTGAACCATTTCTACACCGGATTGTTACCTGTGATGAAAAATGGATTCTTTTTGACAATCACAAGTGTTCACCACAATGACTGGACAAAGATGAAGTTCTGAAACACAGTCCAAAACTGAATATTCATCAAGAAAAGCTAATGGCGTCCGTTTGGTGGTCCAGCGCTGGTATTATCCACTACGGCTTCATGAAACCTGGTCAATCCATTACAGCGATGTCACTACAACCAACTGGATGAAATGATGAGGATGCTTGCAATTAAGCAGCTGAGATTGATCAATAAAACAGGCCAATCCTCTTGCAAGACAACACTTGACCACATGTCACACAAACAACATTCCTAAAACAATGCTGCTCGAACTGCAGAGGCTGGTCTTAGAAACTCTCTGTCATCCACTGTATTTACCAAACCTTGAACCACCTGACTACCACTGCTTCCAGGCTTTGGACCACTTCTTGCAAGGAAAAATATTCAATTCTCAACTGTGGAAAATGCCTTTCGCGATTTCATCGTCATTCACTCTCCAGGCTTCTCTGCTGCTGGCATCATAAGCAAGCTACTGTTAAAGATGGCAACACTATGTCAATAGTTTAGGTGCACATGTTGATTAATTTCACTGTTTCTTCTTTGAGATATAATAAACTAAACTTTTGATTTGAAATCAGATGTTTCGTATTTAATGACCTAATATTAACTTCCAAGAATTTTAGAGTCATATTTGCCATGCACAGTGTGCAAAAGACTTAATGATAAACATTATAGTTCAAATCTCTTTCTTCATTTCATTTAATGTCACTACCCATGTGGTTCCTTTTCTCGATCTTTCTTATTTATTTCTGTCTTACTTTATCTTGCTGTATGGTATGTCTTTGTAAGTCATTTAAAATCTTTCTGGGAACCAAGTAGTTATAATAAATAAAATTACTATAGAGACCATACATTCTAGTTTTTCCACATTAACTAATAAGCCAGGTGGGTCCTCAGGGAAATCAGATAGGCAGAGTCTCATGGTTTCTGTTTTGTTTTTTGGGGTTTTTTTTTTTTTTTTGGTGAAATTCTTATAATTCCTTCATGACTTATCACATCACCAATTCAGTTGACTCTCGACTACAATAGAAAAAGGATAAAAGAGAACTGGAAATATAAAGAAGGTAGGAATTCAAAGACCAGCGCAGGATATTCATAGAGAAGTTGTGAAGCCTGAAGGCAGGTACAGTATTAGCAGTGTGCAAATTATAGAGAGGAAACAGTATATAGCAGCATTTCATTTATCACCAGCAGGGTTCCCCTCTGTTGCTGTGGAGAATCACTAAGGATTCTTAAATTCCTGTTGCTGGTCACTCTGGAAGATACTAAATAGTTATCTATCTATGAAGCTTCTTGATCGCAACTCAACACCTGTGATGGAGAGCGTGGGCCCTCTGACTTTTGTTTTGGGTTCATACTGAAAACCTCTAATTATTTGGTTGGCCCACAACACATTATTGTATATGGCCTATCTCCCTCAAACAGCAGTTGATTTTGTTCCATTTCAGTTTAAGGTACTCTGGAGGATGGTTGACTATTTCTTTGGGTTTCCTTGGCGTTCTCCTGCTATAACAAATTCCTTTTGCTCCATATCTCTACAGTTTAAGTCAGAAGCCACTTTAAATACTTTGCCAAACCTGGCAAAAATCATTTTATATGACCTCGGTTTTCCAATTCGTGGAAGACAAAAATGATTTGCTACAATAGATTGACCCAAATATTACGGGCAGGGTTGGATATCATCTCAAATGTCCTTGTAAAAGAATGGGAAGCTGTTTATTGGTGTTGTTTGGCAAAAAGGCAGGTAATAGGTGAGAAAGTGTTCTGACTGAATCTTTTGTACTTAGAGCCAAGATATGTAGTATGTCTAGCAAAGCAATATTTGTAGGGTAAAGCACTATTAATGTGACCATTTAAAAATTTACCAACTGTTGGAAAATTATTGATGCTGTTGGAGGTCAGCATGAAAGTCCCCTTGGAGTGGGGACAGAAACTGGTACCAGAGGAGAGTTCTGGGATTAGGAAAATGTTAATTCTTAACCTAGCTGCTGCTTAGAGGATATATTCAGTTTGTGAAAATTTGTGATATTTTTTTGTATGTATGCTAAAAGGACTTTTGCAAAGTTACTGTTAGAAAGCCAGAAGAAACACACAATCCCATACATTGCTGGTGAGATTGGCCATTTATATAACCCCTATGGAAGCACTCTTGGCAATATCTATCAAAATTATAAATGCATGTATCCTCCAATCTAATTTATTTTCCTTTTTGGAATTTCTCTAACAGATAAAGTTGCATATACAGAAAATAATATATAAATAGGAATATTCCTTGCAGCATTGTTTGTGATAGCAAAAAATTAGAAACAACTTGAATGGCCATTAATAGGACCAGTTAAATAAAGAATGGAAGCCAAGCATGTTGGCACATGTGCATAGTCCCAGCCACTCGGGAGGCTGAGGCAGAAGGATGGCTTTAGCCCTGAGTTCAAATCCAGCCTGGGCAAAATAGTGAAGACCCACCCTGTCTCTTAAAAAATAAATGAAGAAAGAATGGTATATCTATATAATGAGATGCTATGCCAATAATTAAAATTTAAAAAGTAAAATAAGAAACTTCCCATGTACTGATTTAGAAAGATCCCAAGGCATATCAAATGAAAAAAAAAGTTTAAAAGAGAGAAAGAAAGAGTGTGTGTGTGCACATTCATGCATGTATGTGTTTTAAAAGGAGTGGAATTATATATTTATATTCAAGGGCACGCAAGAAACTGAAGTGACCTTGTTTAGTAACCTATCTTTTTTGTTAATTTCGAACCACTACATAAATTTTCTCTTCAAAAAGGTTCAATTAAAAATAATTACAAAGGTATAAAATACACTCCAAATGTGGTAAAGTTGCCATTGTAAGGTTTGTATTCTACTCGATATGAAAAACAACTTATAAAAGATCTACAAAAAAAGTTATTTCCTACAGCATAACCTTCACCAAGGTGAGCCATGTGTCAAAATTCCCTGGAATCCCCTGTCTCTTTTCAAAGTCTCTCGATTCTGTTTCAGAAACGCAGTGAGGGCAGAGATGTTGATTTTTTAGTACAAAAGGGCCTGTCTTCCATGCCACAGGAAAGTGCTTGAGGAGCTGACTTCTCCCATCTTCCCCCTGCTCTGAGTTTCCCCTTCTTTTCTCTTTGGCTCACTCTGGCCTTTGAAAAATGAGTGAGAAACAGATCATATAAAATATCTTTATTTCTACTTATATTAATATGATGATGACTGTAACTCTTCTCACACTGCCATATTGGAGATGAAACAAACCCAAGAAGAGACCCAAAAACAGATCTTAGTAAGCATATAGCCCATTCCCTCCACGAATGGGGAAAGCCAAGGCACTAATTTGTGTGATAATTGGCCCAAGGTCACACAAGAACATAAATCCGAGTTTCCTGCCTCAAAGTACATCATTGTGTGTGCAACAATCCTAGTTCTCTACAATGAAAACTGATTTGCTTCATGCACTAGCTACAGAAACCCTTTCAGTAGCATCCTGACTCATGATGGTATAAATGTGAATACCTTATTGAGAATTCTATCTTCTCCTGGGTGAGTGATCTACCAGAAGTTTCATGGATTTATGCCACATAAACCCCTGGAGGCGATATAAAGAACTACTAGAGGGATTCTAAGCCAGCTAGTGGAGGCTTTGTATAAAATTGGGAGGAGGGAAAGAGAATGAGGTCAACCTCAGCAGGAAAATGAATTGTACCTGTTACATAGAGACCAAATATTTTTGTAATACCTTAGAAAAGTGAAATTTTGGGTCCAGAGTGATAAATAGGCTTCATCTCTTACGCCAACATTGATTGCTTGGTTCTGGTAATTGAAGGTCATTGTTAAGCGTTTTGAGGTTGCTTCCAGCTACAGGTGGAAAGATCATTACCATGATAGGTAATGATGTCCGTGGTGTTCATAGTCTCAGGGTGTGGCTGAGACCAGATACATCAGAATCTACCTTTATTTCACCAACTTTCTTCACATATTATTTCTCAAGCACTGGTGACATAATGATGTTTAAGATACCTTACCATTTTGTAGTGAAGGCAGGCATGCATATAAGAAATTCTAAGCAATTCCAATTAGATCCTAAGTTAGATCTTCTGCAACTTATATATGTTTCTCACTTTCTTTTTGAAATCAAAAGCACAAGTCATTGCCATCATCCACTCAATTCAATCGAGCATATATTTATTGAAGAAAATTAGGGAGCATGGCATGCCAAGCAATCCAGTCTCTCAGTTGTTTCAAAGTCTACGAAAACCTCTTTCTGGAATGAAATGTGTTCCTTTTCTTTGTCTCCCATGTCTCCCTCTTCCTCTTGTTTTCCCCACCAAGCAAATCTCAGGCTGTACATCACAGAGCAAGTTTTATCAGAAACTCCACATTTAAGGATTGCAGCATGTGGTTCCTTAAAATAGAAAGCTTTGCGACCTTTCTCAAAATCCTCCCCACTCCATATATCCTTCCCAGATACACAGCCCATTCTTTCTGTGCAAGGGAGCAGTGTAAAGAATGCACAGCCAGCAAGAGGCTTTGGAGCTCGGCAGGGGCCTGGTGGATGCATGCATATACATGGGATCAGGGGCGAACCGGATGGACCGTCTCTCCCAGTGAGTGAAAGTCTTAAACCAAGATTAACCTTGAAGCTCAAATTAGATAAAAACAAATAGAAATTTCTCCACAGGAATAAGAGCTTAATATAAAGGAAAAGTATTTCGTAGCCCACATAACTTTAATTAAGATGAAAGCGTTTCCGAGTATCTGCTTCCTCGACAATCTTATGTTTAAAGATGTGTGTTGAGCTCAGCATGAAGGAACTAGTCTATGCAGCTCATTATTCACTTTTACAAGGGCCTACTTTGGGAGCTCTTTGTAAAGCCCTGGCATTCACTTCCAATTTCTCTCCAAGTGAGCCTTCCTCTAGGCCTCTGTTACATTCTTGTAGAATCTGTCGACCTCTTTATTGCAAGGTGAGCACACCTTATAGCTGTGACACCCACTTCCAGTTGAAGGAAGATGTCACCAAGAACAGGGATGCCCATTTTTTCCCAGTGGCTGCAGCCGCGTGTTGGAGAGCAGTCACAGCCACCTAGCTGGTTGTGTAATTTCTCACACACAATTCATTGACAAGTTATTTTTTTAAGGGAAAACCTAGTAGACAGTAGTTTATGCATAAAGAATAAAATAGACACACAAACACGTCAAAAGCTTAGAAAAACCTTCACCGTAGTTGTTAAAAGATTGACTGGAATTTTTTTCAGTTCATCTTAGTGATGCAGTTTTGATGCTTTAGGTAAGCATCCTTCTATTTCCTTCTGTGCTTTTAAACTCTAGTTGGATATCGGTATTTTTCAGGGGACTTCATTAGGAACAGATGCTCAAGGCACATCTCTGCGGCATCTGGAATAGCAGTTAAGTGCATAGATGTCAGCTTCCCATATATGCAGAGTTGGCCCCAGGACTTACTGGGTGATCATCCTGGGTGATGCCTTCCCTCAACCCTAATTCCTAATCTGTACAAAGAATTATAGGAGCATTTAGTTCATAGAGGATTAAATTGCATATAAAATCCATATGTTCCTGACTCACAATGAGCATTTAAATAAATGTTAGCTATTTCTTTATATCACTAAAGGGAACAAATGTCCAAAAAACACTTATACATGAAATATTTTCCTGATGATTTAACTTAACTCCTTCCAAATGGGATCTTGAGCAAATTATTTAACATCTTAATGCCTCAATTTCCACATCTATAAAATGGGGATAACATTTACCTTCCTTGGGAGTGGGGAGTTGTTGTAAAGATCAAAACAAAATATATAGAGAGAACTTGGTATAACGCCTTTCAGTGATAAGATTTTAATAAATGTGAGATATTAGCAGTTATTTTTTAAAATCAATCTAGCATGTTTAGGTAAGTACTATCTTTAGGAATCCAGGATGTAAGTGATATCTTTGTACTATTATCTTCATAGACCCAGTTAAAGTTGATCTACAAAATGGGGCCAGGTGCAGTAGCTCACACCTGTAATCCTAGCACTCTGGGAGGCCGAGGCGGGAGGATTGTTTGAGCTCGGGAATTCCAGATAAGCCTTGAGCAAGAGTGAGACCCCAACTTTACTAAAAATAGAAAAATTAGCTGGGCATCGTGGCACATGCCTGTAGTCCCAGCTACTCAGGTGGCTGAGGCAGGAGGATCACTTAAGCCCGGGAGTTTGAGGTTGCAGTGAGCTACGATGACACCACTGAACTCTACCCAGGTGACAGAGCAAGACTCTGTCTCCAAAAAAAAAAAAAAAAAGTTGATCTACAAAATGTAGGAAGTGTATTCTCTGCAGAGTAAAGATCAAAAACCATAATATTTGCCCAACTGATCTTTTGTGATTTTTTAAAAAATGGGGTGTCTATAAGCAAATGAAATAAGTTTGGAAAATAATACATACCGACTCCTCTGAGCCCACTGAGCCCTTGGTCCTTTGGAAATTAACAATGTCTGTTTTTTTGTTTTTTGAGTTATTTTTATGTTAAATAAAAAAAGCAAAGATAATTCATAGTAGGAACTTTATTTCATCCTGTATTTTCTAGTCTTATTTAACGATGAGCCCATTTTTCCTATAGAACCTATCACTGATAGAGACTGATTGAAACATATTGTAGTATATAAATATAATCAGAAATAAAATGCTCTAATGCAGCAGTCCCCAACCTTTTTGCCACCAGGGACGAGTTTTATGGAAGACAATTTTTCCATGGACGGGTAGTGGGGCAGGGGCGGGTTATGGAGCTCAGGCAGTGATGTGAGCAATGGGGAACGGCTGTAAATACAGAAGAAGCTTCTTCACTTGTGCCTGCTGCTTACTTCTTGCTGTGGGGCCACACCCACCTTCCTAACTTTCATGGAAGACAATTTTTCCACAGGTGGGGGTTGGGGTAGGGTGCGGAGCTCTGTGGCCCGGTCCTTAAGGCCACGGACCAGTAAGGGTACCTGGGGATGGGTACTGCAGCTCTAATGCATTCAAATCAGATTATCACTTCTGATCCTGGAGGAGCAGCAATTTCTCACAATTTTTTCGTGAATTATTATCCTGCAGAAATACTATTCAAAGCATTGCTTGCATAAGGTTAAATGTCATAAAATAAGTTGACACCCAAATATCAGCAAGGAAAGAAAAAAAAAAAACCTAAATATTCCTCAATTCAGCAGAAACTCAAGCTGGCTGAGTGATCCAATCTTCAGGGGCCTCTCCCTAAGGCAGAGGAGCTAACTCAGATACCACAAGGGGCCAGGTAACATTAAGAGTCAAGCCTGTTGGGTGATTCGATAGCAAACATATCAAAACAGTCTCTATTTACTTTTTTTAAAAAAATCTCTCTCCCATTTTATTAAAGCACCAATTCTTCTGTTTTCCTACTTTTGTTTAAGAGATTTCCAATCTTAGGAAATATTTCACAATTGCGATGATAAATTACAACTGACACTTGCTCACAATTGCAGGAAGACATTACGGAGGGGCAGGGACTGCAGCAAACTGGAGACAAATAGTCCAGGTAAATGGGGTACAGCCACTCAGAGCTGGCTACTTGATACCCAAGAGTGTGGGCTCAGTATTGTATATACACCATTTGGGGGGCGGGGCGGCACAGGTGGCTAGTTTATAATCCTTACTTAGAGGCATAGGATTGTAGGAAAATGTTCTGGTGAAATTTCAAGGTGCCAGGTGCACAAGAGAAGCAATGTCTATTATGAATCCAGGTAGACTTACTTGTTTGGGTCTCTTCAAATCTGGATCAGGACGCCCATGCATGTTCAGCATTTTCATGATAGCTTCAGATTTAAGGAAGAAAGAATTGCAGGTCTGATTTATGCCAGGAAGTATTAGAGCATTAGAGCCCCTGAGAGTGACTAGCTTATTCACTTATACCAATAATATTTATTGAGTGCCTACTGTGTGCCAGGCACTATTCTGGAATCTGGGCATATGTCAGGCAACAGGACAAGCCAGGCTCTTCTCTCACAGAGCTTAGGTCCTAGTGGCAGGAGATAAACACTACAACAAAAAGAGAACAGTTGTAGTTACTGCAGGGGTGTGGATGTGGATGGGAAGACAGTAATGTGT
>RJWJ010000725.1:0-59268 GCA_004363605.1 Indri indri
TGCTTTATTGAGGCTCCTTACAACTTACATTATGCGGAAGACGCCGAAAGCGGAAGGGTGCAGGCTTATATAGGTTGGGCTACGCAAGGCAATGAGTCAGCAACGAGCATGCGCACTGGCTTGTTTACCCGCACCGGAGAGGGGCGTACCCCAGGATGTGGGCGCCATCTTGTAATGGCGGTGCAGGCTTCCCACACGAGCTAAAGATTTGAGCAGTTCTTTTCTTACCAAATTTAAGGGATGGATGCTTGCAAGGACACCTGCCATCTGTTGGATCTGAAATGCTTTACTCAAGGTATGGAAGGTAAATGCAGGAGTTTTCATTAACCCCTAACCGTATTATTTGACACTTATGCCTTTTTATTTAAGTTCCTGGATCCCCAAATCCCTGGACGTTTCTGGAGAAACAGAAATGAAATTTTTACTTCAAAAAACAAACGATATTTTAATAGTTGCATCCTTTATTAAGAATTAGCTGAAAGTATTTTTTTTTTCTGTTAGGGGAGAGGAAGGCAATAAAGAAGGCAACAGACTTTCAGATCTCAAAGCCATTTGGGTGTTTTACTACATAATTTAATCTCATGCTCACAAAACTCCTGGGGAGTAGGCATTACAAACGCAATTTTGGATGGGTAGGAATAGGCTCAGGAAGGTTAAGTGACATACTAAAATCACACAGCTATTTTGAGATTTGGAGAAATCAAAAAAAAAAAAAAAGGAAAAAAAAAATCACACAGCTAATGCATAGTAGATCCAAAATTTAAAAATCAAGTTTGTCTGATTCTAAAGCCCATGCTTTCTTCACTGGCTCCTAACGTCTCGTAGAAAGGAAGGTGATTGAGGTGTCTGACCTAACCAGGGAACAGTGGAGATTCATGTTCCAGCTCCCTGGTTTCTGAGCAATTCTTCCATGAAATGGAGATAAGGCCACCATATTACATTTCAGGGTTGTCAGATACACTGGATCCTGGTAAATTTTTAACTAGGACCAGTGCAGAACTTAGCATCCCCACCTCTTGCCTACGCACAGTCCTGAAACCCTCTCACAAGATACCCCCCAGGCTTCGCTCTGCGTAGCATTTCCGCGTTTAGACATCTGCTTTTCTGCTTCACTTGCTACATTGCGCTGTCAGATAGAGAGGTAGATGAAGGTTTTTAGAGAAAAAGAAAGGGAATAAGGATAGATTAGGTAGAACCTAAGTTCTTGTGGATTAAAAATGATATATACAGTATTTTTGCAGTACAACTCCACTGCAGCCTTGAATTATATAAAAGCTTCCCATAACGTAGATCAGAGATAAAAAGAATCACATTCTACACATGCCTCAGCTCCAATTTCTTGGTCCACAACTGGCTTGAGGCAGGTGAATTTTCATCCTTTATGAGCCATTGAAAACAAAGTTAGCCAGTATCTGGCTGGAAGCAAAGGTGGGCACTTCCGAGGGAGAGAGCGATTAGGTTATTAGGTAGGAAATGTCCGATTTCCTTAAGTGCTAAGTTTGACAGTCGATACCTTGACACTTCTTATTCTATTTTTATTGTGAAGGTACATCCTTATTCTTTCAAACACATGGTTTGGCTTGTGAGTATCTTTTAAATATTTTTTAGAGCAATTTTTGTGAAATCATGGAAAAGTCAAAAATTTGAGTTATTTTTGAATATGAGTTCCATCGTGGGGCAAATGCAGTGCAGAGAGCTTAAAATATCAACAAAGTGTTTGGGAAGGATGTGGCTAATGAACGCACAGTACCTTGATGGTTTGAAAAGTTCTGTTCTGGTGACTTTAATCTTGAAAATGAGCCACATGGGCCACCTGAGACCCAGGTGGATAATGATGAGCTGAAAGCTGTAGTAGAAGCGAATCCGTCTCAACCTATGTGTAAATTAGCCCCAAGGTTTGACGTTACTATTCCAACAATATTGGACCATTTGAAACAGATCAGCGAAGTAAAGAAGCTGGATAGAAGATGGGCACCACATGAATTAAATGAGTATCAAAAGAGAAATCACGAAGCTTGCCTTTCTTTGCTGTCACTATATAAAGGTGAACAATTTCTGCACCATATTGTTACGTGTGATAAAAAGTGGATTCTTTTTGACAATCGCAAGTGTTGGACACAATGGTTGGATGAAGATGAAGTGCCAAAACATAGTCCAAAACCGAATATTCATCAAAAAAAAAAGCTAATGATGTCTGTTTGATGGTCCAGCGCTGGTATTATCCACTACAGCTTCATGAAACCTGGTCAGTCGATTACAGCGGATGTCTACTGCAACCAATTGGATGAAATGATGAGGATGCTTGCGATTAAGCAGCCGAGATTGGTCAATAGAGACAGGCCAATCCTCTTGCAAGACAATGCTCAACCACGTCACACAAATAACGCTGCCCAATCTACAGAGGCTGGACTTGGAAACGCTCTGTCATCCACCGTATTCACCAGACCTTACACCAACTGACTATCACTTCTTCCAGGCTTTGGACCACTTCTTGCAAGGAAAAATATTCAATTCTCAACAAGCTGTGGAAAACGCCTTTTATGATTTCATCGCCACTTGCTCTCCAGGCTTCTTTGCTGCTGGCATGAACCAGCTACTGTTAAGATGGCAAAACTATGTCCGTAGGTTAGGCTCATACTTTGACTAATTGTACTGCTTCTTGTTTGAAATATAATAAATTAAACTTTTGATTTGAAATCAGACATTTCATATTTAATGACCTAATAGATTTATATATTTACCTATTGATTTGGTCATATTCATTTGAACTTATTTTACAATAGAAGACTGTATTTGGGGTCCCTGAAAGGTTCTACATAAAGAGTCAGAAACAGCAAGGAGTGTGACCTGCCGAGAGGAGGGAGGTGCCGGACGTGGGGTTGGACTGTGTAGAGCCTTCTAGACCATGGCAAAGATATCAGATTCTACTTTGAATGAAATGGGAAGCACAGGTGGGTTTTGAGGGAAGATGGCTCACTCTGGCTCTGTGTTCAGACAGACTAGAGGAACAAGCATAGAACTTAGTTACCTTCATGAATCACCTCTGGACATTGTAGAGGGTTGTTGAGGGGATTGAGTGAGATAAGCATATAGTTATTGAGTTAATACACCTTAAGATCCTAGAACATGAGAATGCTCAGAGTGTTCGCTTGGGAGGAAGCCTAACTGAGTGCTTTAGACATGGGCTTGGGGATCGCACTGTCTGGGTTAAGCCTTAAGTCCATTTCTTACTTGTGTAATTTCAGAAGCGTTACCTGAATCCTTCATTCCTTGGATTTCTCATCTGTAATGTGAACAATAATAGCGCCTACCTCACAGAATCATTGTTAGGATTAAAATGAGACCATGTCTATCAAATAGTTAGAACAACACCTTGCGCATGGTAAACACTGAGTAAAGATTTTCGATATCACTGTATAGCTGTTATACTTTACAAAGTAGTTCCGTGGGCTCCGTCTCACAAGAGCCTATGAGATAAATTACGTAAGTATTGTTATTTCCATGTTGTAGAAAAGGGGACTGAAATTCAGAGAAGTGAAATGATTTGCCCGAGATCGCTCAGCCAGAAAGAGGTGAAGCTGGGATTGAGACCAGGTCTTCCAATGCCAAGTATGCTTTGCATTATATTCTATCGCAAGTCTAAGAGGAACTCGAGTTCGGGCCTCCTAACTGTAAATTGATTAGTCTTTCTATTTTATAATAGCTCTTAGTAAAATCTTTGCATAACGAATGAATGTGTGCATTAATAAAGAAAAGAAATGAAATGAGAAAGGAGAATCCTTCAGAAAGAAGACAAGTTTAGGATGCTAGAACGTGCGGCGTGGATTTAGGAGACTGGATACCAATCAGTTGTTGACACATTGTATAATTCTGAGAAAATTGCCTAACATCTTGAGTCTTTGGTTTCTTCATCTGCTAAATGAAATCTCAGTATATTCTCATATCTGCTGGCTAGATTTGCGAAAATATATGCCAAGATAAAGATGGAAACACTTAGGAAAAAATGCTTCATATACCACATGTGTTGCTACTATTAAACTTCTCTAAGAAAATTCAGATCTAGACACCTCTAAAATACCTTCTGGGGTTGGTTAGTAAGCATTTGCTCAAAAACTTGAATTCTTTGCACTTTTCTGGGGGGAGGGTGAGTGTGGATCAAAAACTTTTTCTAGTGGCTTAAATTCATGGTAATTTTCCTAACTAGTTTAGAGAAAGTTGTCCAATCCCACCTTCTTCTTGACTTTTCGTAGTAGAAGTGATAACCTGATGTCTTAGTCCATTTGGGCTGCTGTAACAAAATACCATTGATTTGGTAGCTTGTAAACAACAACAAAAAAATTATTTCTCACCATTTTGGAGGCTGAGAAGTCCAAGATCAGGGTACCCGCAGATTTGGTGTCTAGTGAGACCTGCTTTCTGCTTGATAGACAAAGCTTTCTCGCAGTGTCCTCATGGGATAGAAGGGGAAAAGGGTCTCTCTCAGGTCTCTTTCATAAGGGCAATAGTAATCCCATTCATGAGGGCTCTGCTCTCATAACCTAATCACCCCCAAACACCCCACATCCAAGTACCTTCACCTTGGGCATTAGGTTTCAACATACGAATTTAGGGGGGATGAAAACATCGAGACCCCAGCACCAGGCTTTCTTTCCCAACCATCAGCAGCCACCCCAATGAGAAGAGTGAACAGAACTTTCTTGATTTCGATCAACATTTATTGACTACCTATTGTGAACCAATTATTCTGGTAGCGGAGGCCAAAATGATAAGACACCATTTCTGACCTAATGCAGCTCAGAATCTAATGGGGAGACAGTCTTGCAAACCACGCGGAGATCATACGTGATCTAAGCTATAATAGAGACTTTTACAAAGTGCTTGGAGAGTGTAAGTTCAAAACATGCCTAACTCTGCCTGGTGTTGGATGGCGAGGATTGGAGGAAGGACGGTAGGTCACAAATGGTGTTTAAACTAAATCTTGAAGCGGAGGCTGAGGAATTAATGGATGGGTGCTGGGGGGCTTTGAAGAAGCAGAGCCCGTGAGTTTGTACCTTTTATTTTTTTCCCCCAGAGAGAATCTTCTTTTTAAAGGGCTGGGATATAGTTGTAACTATAGGGGCAGACTTTTGGGGGGATATATTTGAGGACATTTATGGGTTGAAGGGAAAAGAGATTGACATTTTAGAAGAGATCCAGCCAGGCGATTGGAGAAAGGTCACAGATTCTATGGGACTGGCCAGTCAGGAAAAGCAGTCGTTATTATCTGACATGTATCAGGACTGAACCTGAATCCCAAACCTGGAGCTTTGCCCAGCCACACATCCTACCTGGCTCGTGCTTTTCTCTAGAGGCAAATAAGTCAGGCTCAGACATCAGACGGGTGGCAGAGCCCGGGCCATATGTGTATTTATAATATTGCGAACTTGCCACCAAGCTTGCTAAGCCAAGCGAAGCGCGTAAGGAACGAAAAGTTTAGAAGGAAGCTGATGTTTTCAGGATTCCAGGACGACGGGGCTCTGCCAGGTCTGTGTGTTAACTTAATGAGGACGGGCAGCTCGCGTTTCAGGAAGGAGAGCAGCTGCGACGTCCTGACGGATCGGTCCCTCCCTGCAGGTTCTGTGCCTTCTAGAGCCTTCCACCCTCCCCCACCCAACCAACACCAAAACAGAAAACAACAAAAAATCCTCATCCGACTCAACTGTAAAAATGCACTCGGGTTTGGGCATTGCCCGTCTGATATCTGTAGCCTTTTCCGCAGATGGCAGTGATTACTCTCTGCAAATATGTTGCTCCTGAATTCCCTTTAATGCACAGACCTTTGTCCCTCTCTGCTCATATTCCCTTCTGCCTGGGAGCCGTTTCCTGCCTTTGCCTTCTCAACACTCATCTCTTCTAGCTCTTCCTTTCCAATGAACAAAAAAACTAACTTCCTGCCCTTTCTTCACAGTTACAAACGTGGGTACCATTGATCATTTTGTTGTCATTTCTGTACCTATCGAGTCTCCGATATTTTTTTCTGCAATAAGACGCTTGAAACTTTGCACAATATTTCAGTGGCCTATCATAGTGGGATTGGTGTCGTTTGCTAATTTTTGCCAGATCTCTAGTTTTATGTCACCTTGTGTTTTGAATGTCGTGGATGGCATTGAAGCCATGGTTTCAAATTTCTGCTTCCTTTGGGCTCTAGATCTCTCTTTTGGTCCATATATTTGGTCCATATATTAACGCTTTGTGAGCATTCTAGGTTTCCCTCTCTGCTGCTATGACACACGTTTATTGCTTTACGTTAACACGTTCCTAGGCTGGACTCATCCCCAACGCACCGCATGGGCTCGTTTCTAGAATTGCTGGATCAGCCGGTCAGTTGTCCCAGACTCAGTGGGAAAAGCCGATGCCATATGTATTCCATTTGTTTCTTTCCTGTGTAGCCGTCTCTTTGCCAAAGTCCCAGTCTGAAAATAAAAGAGGAATTCACTTATCAAAGTGTGAACAGAAAGGGGGAAATGTCAAAGCTCTTCCGAAGAGCGTTTGTGGTTGGAGTCCATTATATCACAGTTTTTCAAAGTGAAATGCTGTGTCTTTTAATCTGTTCCCCTCTGCGCTTAGAGCTCGTGTCTGTTCTTCTTCCCTCCACCCTCAGCTTATTAACACCGAAGTCAACACCTAGATGCACAGCTAGATGGGAAACATCTCCAAATAAATGGACAGGGGTCCCTGGGTTCTTCTATCCCCCATCCCGCCTATACCAAGAGACTTAGACTTGGCAAAAGACTAAGGAATTGCCCAGACCTGTTACAGAACCTCCATATTTTCATCATTGGTTAACCCCCCAAATGGATTTTTAACACTTCCTGTTATAAAGTTAACATGGGCCAGGCACGGTGGCTCACGCCTGTAATCCTAGCACTCTGGGAGGCCGAGGTGGGAGGATCCCTCGAGGTCAGGAGTTCGAGACCAGCCTGAACAAGAGCAGGACCCTGTCTCTACTAAAAAAATAGAAAGAAATTAGCTGGACAACTAAAAATATATATAGAAAAAATTAGCCGGGTATGGTGGTGCATGCCTGTAGTCCCAGCTACTCGGGAGGCTGAGGCAGGAGGATCACTTGAGCCCAGGAGTTTGAGGTTGCCGTGAGCTAGGCTAACACCACGGCACTCACTCTAGCCAGGGCAACAGAGTGAGACTCTGTCTCAAAAAAAAAAAAAAAAAAAGTTAACATGCATTGTGCTCCCCTTTCTGTCTGGGAAGGAAGCTTGACGTGGGGCTTTCCACTTGCACATTTGGTAAAACCAAGCCCTCCGGGAGACTAACATTTTGCCTTCGTCTCATTTGAGTGAGATGGGGAAGGAAAGAGGTCCAACAAAGAAATATTCTGGGAAAAAAAAGTCTATTCCCTAATAGTTCCAGTTTATATATAGAACCCCAAGAACCTCATGAATTTTAAAAAGAATTTAATTTGGAAGTATATACATATTTTATCTTCCAAAGATATGGCGGCCTCTTTATGCAAAAACCCAAATAAAAGGATACTTTTAGGGCAGTATCTGCAGCGATTTACTGAAATTGTATCTTTTGCATCGCAGAGGAAGCCTTCACAGCAGCGGGGCTCTCCCTGGCTGCAGGAGGACTCTGGTGGAGGCAGCAATTTGTCCATTGAGCCTGGGGGAGGGCGGAAGGCTTGGTAGGATGAACCTGGAAGGTGGAGCAAGGTGGGCGTAGTCGAGGGGAGTCTTCCACTGCTGTACAGGAAATTCTGAGAAGCTCACTGTTGTGGAAACGGCGGAAAAGACACTTCCTATGTTAAGCTCCTGGAAGGAGTGGAGAGAGACAGAAGAGGAGCTGATGCACACAGTAGCTTGTCAGGGACACCTAGAAGCAGCATCTGGGCTGGGCACGGTGGCTCATGCCTGTAATCCTAGCACTCTGGGAGGCCGAGGCTGGAGGATCGCTCAAGGTCAGGAGTTTGAGACCAGCCTGAGCAAGAACGAGACCCTGTCTCTGCTAAAAAAAATAGAAAGAAATTAGCTGGACAGCTAAAATATATATATATATATATATATATATATATATATATATATATATATATAAAAATTAGCCGGGCATGGTGGCGCATGCCTGTAGTCCCAGGTACTTGGGAGGCTGAGGCAGGAGGATTGCTTGAGCCCAGGAGTTTGAGGTTGCTGAGCTAGGCTAATGCCACGGCACTCTAGCCCGGGCAACAGAATGAGACTCTGTCTCAAAAATAAAATAAAATAAAATAAAAATAAATAAGCAAAGTAGAAGCAGCATCTGGAGAAGGGGTCCCTTGCAGCAGAGTCCAGCCCAGGGTCCGGCCCATGCCCACATGCGGAGGCGAGGATGGGGGATGGAGGCTCAGCAGCAGCCGCGGCCTTTAGCCATTAGCTCCACTCACCGCTGCTCAGAGGACTAGCATCGCTCGTACAGTTACGCAGAAAAACTTAGTTGTACTCAGGTCGATTGAACGAACGCTTACTTGGCCCTCGCTTTACATCCAACACTTTTTTAGATGCTGGGATTACAGATGAGCAGCCTTCGAGTTGCATCCTGGAATGTTTTGCTGATGGGAGGAGATAATTTTTTTCCATGAGGCGACGTGTAAGCCCTCCCACAAGTGGCCTCTGAGTAATTAAAATGACAAGTTTATACAAGTTGCTGGTGAGGTGCCAGGGGCTCTATTTCCTGTCCAGACATCGCAGGTGGTGTCTGTGTGTCATGCAACGTGTTCAACCTGGTCAAGCCCTTGGAGAAACTTGACGTCACAAGGCACACCTGCTCCGGTTCCCGAACTCGCTGTCTTTTTAAAGAATATGTAACCGTGCACCGTAGTAGTAACAATAACGAAGGGGAGAGTTGTTTGACTTAGGGCTTTCGAGTGACTTATTTATGCCGAGGAAGCATTCAAGTTCAAAGGAGAGAGAGACAGAACAATTAGAATTACAGCAGCAGGAACAGAGACACTGACGGGAATTGACAGAAATAAAACAGAGTCATAGCTAAGGTGAAAATCTCATTTTAAATTGTACTGGAATGTCGGTAATGCTTCCAACCACCATCCCCCGTTTCTACCACAATGAGCTACTTTTTTTTTTTTTCGTTCTTCTTTTCCACGCAAAGAAAAGAACAGACTCAAGGACACAGAACCCTGTGCTGCAGCCAAGGTTAGAGCGGAGATATTTTTGGCTCCTAATTCTCTGCTGAGTCCATTAGAGTATGTCTCCTCTTCGTTCTATTATTTGATTTTCTGTTCCCTGAGTGTTTACATACTCAAACTGATAAAACGCATTTTTGTTCTTATGTTACTAATGCAGTAGAGGCATTTTTCAATTTTGCCAAACTGTAACGCTCTAAACACGGCAAATAACGGCTTTCAACAAAATGTTTTCAAGGCATGCTTTGAAATGGGAATTAAAAATAGGAATGCAAATGCTAATAACAGTATTGATAAAAGAAATTCTGGCTTCGAAAGTGAGAAATTCAATTAGGAAAAAAAGGTGAAAGTATTTGAGGGAAATACTCTGTAATGTCGGAGAGTACTAATGCGAAATTTAGCTCCATGGGATTATTATAAATTAGATATATTTTGCTCAACATAGTTACCTTCAAGTCAGCTAAGATAATAAGGAAGCGGTTTTGGAGATATCTCATTCTCCTTGTTATTGTCACCTGAAGGTGACATGCTGAAATTCAGATTACTTTAATATTTGTAAACAATAAAAAGGAAGACTACTAATTCTGGGATTTACCCATGGGACCCAGCGCAAGTAGCTTCTTAATGTTCAGACACACATGCCCATCATAAACTTTATTTTTCTCAAAGAAGTTAATGGTTTACTATGTATTTTTAAGATCATCTAACATACAAGTGCTTACATACTTAGACAAAAAAATGTTACATGAAAGTACTTTAATTTTTTATAGGATCTTACCCAAAGGAGCTCAAGGTACTTATAATCGCCTATCATTAATTTTCACAGCATCTCTGTGAGCAAGGGAGCAAAAAGCATTCTGGTCATTGTCACCATCAATATTTTTAGACAACTGACTTTTAAGATACTCTGCAAAACTTAGGGCCGGGCACGGTGGCTCATGCCTGTAATCCTAGCACTTTGGGAGGCCGAGGCTGGAGGATTGCTCAAGGTCAGGAGTTCAAGACCAGCCTGAGCAAGAGCGAGACCCCGTCTCTACTAAAAATAGAAAGAAATTATCTGGACAACTAAAAATACATATAGAAAAAATTAGCCGGGCATGGTGACACATGCCTGTAGTCCCAGCTACTCGGGAGGCCGAGGCAGGAGGATCGCTTGAGCCCAGGAGTTTGAGGTTGCTGTGAGCTAGGCTGATGCCACAGCACTCTAGCCAGGGCAACAGAGTGAGACTCTGTCTCAAAAATAAAAAAGATACTCTGCAAAACTTAAGAAAGCTGCTATGTCTGTCTGCAGGGTGCTTAAAACCTAAGGAATCCTGGCAAGGCCAACCTCACAGATACTGAAACCATTTACGGCAAGGAAAAGTCAAATGCCCTCCAGAGTCAAAGATTCTATCCTCCTCCTGAACACATTCCAGTGAATCTTAATATTTTGTGTGTCGATATAAAGCTGTTTAGTCTGGATCTTTTCTCAGTGCACACGCAGCTCAGTCCATTACCAAACTTGGTAAAAGAGAAGTGAATTTCTATCCCTGTAAACCTGGAGTGAACGGGAAATGAACACTATCAAATAGGAGTTTTCACAGAGTCTTAACAATTGCCCGGAGTTGGAGTGGCGATAGTCAGGCTAACAGTAGCTTTTTGAAAACATATAGATATTTGGAAATATCGTTATATACTAAATATAAGTAATTTACACGTAGATAGAGAGTTGAGTGAGGAGCAGCTCTTAAGCCAGACTTTTAAAAAGTATGTATTATGTAACACTAGCTGTGTAAGCTGTTCTTGAAATAAAGCGTCAATAAATTTGTTGAACTATTCATTATTATTCTCTTTCAGATAGTAACCATATTTGTGTTTCCAGGAGAGGGGAGGGGATAAGGGAGAGAGTGCCAGGGGACCATATGTAATAGTACATTAAAGGTTCTGATAAGTCTTGCAGTAAAGAAACATACCTAACCTTATAAAACCTGCCCAAACTTATTTTAACACCAAATACTTTTTCAGGTGTCATCCATAAAGAACAAACACTGGGAAAGCAGACTTAACTCACGTCGTCTGAGTATTAACACGTTGGGTACATTCCCTCTTCCCTAGGCATGGTCTGTAAGGCATGGTCTTTGAACTCAGTGAGATCGTAATCTAGAAGAGATACTGTATGGTGGCTATGACATTGAAATTTTTAAAAGGTATAAAACAGAAATGCTGAGTTCCAAATGACTAGGACAGACAAGAATGAGTCTTAGGCATTAAGAGAGACGTGTAGCACAGAAGTTTGTATAATAGAAGGTCGTGTAGTCTTGGGGCGTGCAGAATGGAGCAAGGTGGTCCGAGTATGTGGGGCGGGTGTGGGGTGGAGAGTGGGAGAGAACAGGAAGAACATGCTGTTCCATCTTACAAGGACGAGCACAGAACGCTTGATTCTATGCCGGCGTGGCAATGCTAGGTTAAGGAATATAGACTTTATTCCCAAATCTTCAGACTTAGATATATATTGGTGGATCTTTAAACTTCACCTCATAGACTCCACTGTGGCTGCGGCCACCACGGTTGCTCACCATCAAAAGGTGGCCTCTGTCTCTATTCATTTCTTACCAAATTCCTTGCCTCTCTGTCCAGGACCATCTGCCAGATTTGCAGGGCGGGGGCGGGGCGGCAACTGCAGGCCGACATACCACACATCTAAATACATGAAATAGTAACAGCGAACTAGGAAAACAAGTGATTAAACATACACTGTGGCATCCTCCTGTACTCACATATACACTTCCACAGTGACCTGCGAGGCCAGGTTCAGATGTGGGATTCTCGGGGTAGGCAGAATTCTAAAAATAGCCAGCTAGGGATTGAATTATGTCCCCCCAAAATTCCTGTGTTGAAGTCCTGAACCCCAGTACCTCAGAACGTGATGTATTTGGAGACAGGGTCTTTAAAAAGGTAATTCAGTTAAAATGAAGTAATGAGGCTGAACTTCAATCCAACATACCAGTATCCTTGTAAGAAGAGGAAATTTGGACACAGACATGTGCGGAGGGAAGACCACGTGAAGCCACGGGAAAAGGCAGCCACCCACACGCCGAGGAGAGAGGCCCCAGAGGAAGCCACGCTTTGACCTCAGACTTCCCGCCTTCAGAACTGTAAAATAATGAATTTCTATTGTTTAAGCCGCCCGGTCTATGAGACTTTGTTACGGCACCCTGAGAAATCAGTACAGCCCTGGTAACTGCCCCCTAACCCCAGAATATATAGATGTGATGAGATGTCACTCATGGGTTTATGTTGTACGGCACAGCTGACCTTCAAATAGGGATATTATTTGGAATTTTCTCAATGGGCCCAAAGGAATCACATGGGTCATGAAAGGCACAGAGCTGGTGTTGGAAGGGGAATCCTACAGATGTGAAACGTGAAGACTCCAGGAACTCATGGAGGGGCCAGGTGAGAAGGAACACAGGTGGCCTTGAGGAGCTGAGAGAAAGGCCCCTGGATGTCAGTCAGAAGGGAATGGGAACTTCAGTCCTACGTTCACGGGGAACTAAATTCTGACAACAACCGGGGTGAGCTTGGAAGCGGATTCTTCCCCAGATCCTCTGTAAGAGCCCAGCCCAGCACACACCTTGACGTTGGCCTTCTGAGACCCTAGCAGAGAACCCCTCTGAGCCCCTTTGGACTTTTGACCTGTAGAATTGTGAGATAATGAATGGGTATTGTTTTAAGTTGCTACGTTTGTGATCATTTGTTATGCAGCAATAGAGATTACTACAATACCCTTAGAGTTTTAGCTTAGACTAGGAGAGTAGTGGTCCTATAGCTCACACCCTTCTCTTCCTGCCCCGGCTCTGTCCCTCACTGCGGAGGCCAGGACACAAGAGCACAAGCGTTACAACATCGTACCCTCTGCAAACAGCTACTCCTTGGTCAATCTTTGCTCCTGGATGTGCGTCCATTTGTGTCATGATTCACTACCAGGAGGACAGACTCCAGGCAGAGGCCCACACGAGCCCTAGAAGCAGACTCTGGGCTGTATGGGAAGGAAATTCCAGGGTCGCAGATACCTGGAGCGTGGTCCAGATTAGGGAATCGAAAGCCCTGGTTGACTGCCTGCCCTGGCCTGTAGAATTCACGCCGGGGGTTGACATGATGGGCTGGAAGGGAGCCACAGTGGCAGGAAGGCCAAAGTGCAGAACCCAGGACTGAGCTCCTGCTGACCGGGGCTAGTGGTGATGCAGCCTCTACTTGATGCTTTTGTAGCCTCAGAAAAGCGCAAGAGTTCCTACACAACATAAATTAAGAAATTTCATTGTAATGGAAAATTAAGATTTTTTGTTCCTTTTAAATCAGAGGAATAAAATGATAAAAATTGAATTTTAATTCTCTTTAGTTTTAAGTTATTTATAAGTTGGATTTGAGGTACAAGAGATTGAAGGAAGACTTACCTGATGGCAGGTATAGGAACACAAGGTGAGGAGTATCCAAATGTGAGCAGTAACAATGGATATGAGTAAAAAAAAAAATACCGGTGAAAATATTTTTTGATATAGTTGAACTAGAAATTGCAGTCGTGTTTCTAGGTGGACACGTGTTGTATGCAGTTCATGATATGAAACAGGGATTCGAGGAGAAGCTAAGCATGGACACGGTGAAGCACTTTGCCTGCATGAGTGTGATGGGGTCGCGGAAACCGTAGGAACGTAAGATGTTTCAGGGGGGAATGCAGAGGGAGGAGAATAGCACCTTGGAGGGTGTGACGGATCAGGGTCAGAGCAAAGAAAATCCAGACACCAAGTGTCTCAGAGAAAGGAGGTGCATGGAATAAAAATCTTTTCCAGCAGGTCCCTGCTGAGATGCACCTGAGAAAAAGGCAAAGAGAAACTTTAGGTAGAATCAGGTGAATACGAACCTGGAGCAGCCTCTCTTCCTCCTACTGTCTGCTTCTCCTGCGTTTCCTGTCCCTGAGCCAACTTCCGGTTCTCTCCATGGCGTTCCACGTAGGTTAACCATCTTGTTGCGTGGTGTTCTACGTAGGTTAACCATCTTGTTAGCATTTCCTGTCCCTGAGCCAACTTCCGGTTCTCTCCATGGTGTTCTACGTAGGTTAACCATCTTATTTGCAATTCCTGTCTCTGAGCCAACTTCCGGTTCTCTCCATGGTGTTCTACGTAGGTTAACCATCTTATTTGCAATTCCTGTCTCTGAGCCAACTTCCGGTTCTCTCCATGGCGTTCTAGGTAGGTTAACAATCTTGTTTGCATGGCATTCTACATAGGTTAACCATCTTGTTTGCGTTTCCTGTCTCTGAGCCTTTCCCGTTGGCTGACTCTGTGCCCTCCCGGGCAGATGGGGCTCACTGTTTCTGATCCTGTCTGTACCCTCAGCTCTGCTCCGTCAGAGACGATTGAGCTGAAAGGTTTGAGACTTTTCTCTGGCCATCCAGGGTGGTCCTGGAGGTTAAATGCAGCAACAAGGAGAAGAAAGATTAGGAAAAGGAGATAGAGATTAGATAGCTATCACAGGACTTGAAGAGACTATTTCTGCCCAGAGAAATTAAAAGAAAATCAATCGATGGACCATAATCTAACCTTAGTCGTATCACTTCGTATCATTGATTTTCTAGGGAATTTGAAGAGTGTCCAATCTGAAAATTTATTTGGTACTCATTATTTGGAGGAAAAATGTAGAGCCAAGGTTCATAGAGTTTTTATCATCAATTTCTTATTTCTGTTCCTTTTGGAATGTAAGAAACGACTCCAGTTTCGTTCATCTGAGATGGCAGGGAACAGACATACCACATGAACAGTTGGCTAAAGATGGGGCGTAAATGGTGAGGATGCTCTAATCAGGATCTCAGTCACGTGCTGGGCACACTCCTGCAGCCCACACATTTAGGGAGTTCTTACTCTATACTGGGAACTATTCTATGTGCTGGGCTTGAGTGGTTACCAGACTATAAAATCCTTGCCCTCAAAAAGTTGACATTTCAGGGATATAAGACAGACGCAGGTAAAATAAAAACAAATAAAATGCTTTCAAATGCAGAAATCACCTATATTGTAATTTTTAATGCAAATTGATACTTCGTGTGTTCTCCGAATTTATTCTAATGGTGTAATTTTCTAACCTTCACTACACCAAAACTTTTCTATGAATTTTGAGCTGAGGCTGGTGGTTGAATCTTTGTTAGATGTTGTTGGTTTGGTTCCCAGTGACTACAGCATATAGTTAGTCTCTAGTATGTCTTTGATTCAGGTAGTAACCACACCAGAGACAGGAGAATCATTCTAGACTTTTCTTGGCAAGAAAATCTATTGATCCCTACATCTTGTCATTATTTTCCCCTTGATATATTTAGAACTCTCTTTGTCTGTGCCAATTCCATGACTACTTAACTAAACAGCATTACTTATCGTTTTGGGCTATTTAAATCGTCTACTAACAGGTCTCTCTGCCTCCCCTAATTTGAATGAGCCTCCGACTTGCCCCATATCCAGAATGGTCTTAAAACTCAAATGTGGTTATGTCATATCCTTATTTAATATCTTTCAAAGTCTTCTCATTAGCCAAGAATAAGGTATAAACACGGTAGATTTGGTTAATACAGCTTTTGGTAACCTGGCCTCTGTTCTCTCACCGCACTCAATTCCGCTGTCTTCCCTCCCACCAACTCCGACCCAGCTGTGCTACTGATCCTGAGAATTTAGAAAGGGAACCTTTCTGACTTGGTTTCAAGCCAGGTTCTGACATGCCGTAACTACGGTAGTTTACTCAAACCTTCCCTGGCCTCTAATTCGTCTTTTCTGTGATGAATGGAATATCACCTACTTCATTAGATTGTTAGGAAGATCAATGTGCGTTAATTTCATAGTTATGCACCTTTTACATTAACTCTCTAACACATAGTAAATGCTCCAAATTATAGTTAGTATTATCATTACTTACTCTCTGTCTACAACACTCTTTCTCCAATGTTTAACCAGGTGTTCATGAAACAGGCTTTAATTCTTTCTTCAAAATTAAACATGGACATAACCTTCTCTGAGACACTCCATAAACTCACAAGGATTAGGTTCTTCCGAGTTTGTAGGAACTGGGCTCAATCTTAGTTCCACTATATTCCATTTGTGTAACTGTGGGCAAGGAAACATTTCTCAGAGCCTCAGTTTTCTCATTTTTGGAATGAGGATAAAAATCATTATCTTGTGAGTTTCTGTATTATACTATTGTTTAAAAAGGGCAAATGTATCTACCTCTTCTTTCCCAATGCGTGAATGTTCTCTCTTTTCCACTTTTTCTCTCCATTTCTTTGATGTTTTTGTATTTTCAATATTAATGGAAAAGGACTGATCCTACTTTCTTAAATTGTAGGTTTATTATTGGTTCCTTTAAACTTTCCTCACAAGCCCCTGCCGTGAGCCTGAATCATTTAATTATTCCTTTCTATATTTCTTTCAGAGACAGGAAGGCCTTTATTTATAAGTTTGGTAGAATATAGGCATGAACCTATGTGCACTTGCCTTTATCCAAAGTGAATGCGTGACCCTGCGTTGAGACCTGCCCCACCAGAGCCCATCATCTGTGGAACCGTCCACATACGGCAGACAGAATTAATTAATGCAGATGGTCTTGTTTGTGTTGGGTATTGGCAAGTGGAATACAAGTCCTGTTTGTGGTGAGAAACACTCTATTTTCTCTTGAAAAAGAGATTATTTAGTGTGGTATAAGAGTTTCTTAAAAGAAAAACTGGCCAGTGCTGGAAAAGACACATGGTTATGGGCAGAAGAAATTCCAAGTAGGCGCCTTTAAAAAACATGTAGTTATTTCTGTAAACACACACAAAATATGCATCGGCCATTACCTTTTAAATAACAGTGGACAAAATGGAAAAATGTTAAATTCTCAATCTGTGATGTTTGCACGTTTCATTTTTGCTTTTATCATGCTTCTTCAACGTTGCAAATACATCCCTTTGCAAACCTCTCCTGACAAAACTCCAAAATCTCTGTACAACCATGTTATTTGAATAATGCTATTTGAACGATCATATCAGAAGACGAGCAGAATCGATAACAATGTCCTCCTAGATTTTTAATAATGAGAGAAGTGCTTATACTTCCTGGTTCAGGCATTTCTTACAATACTTAACAGTTGGTCACTAAATGAAATCTATAGTCGGCAACCCACAGTGTCATTTTCATCTGCTCCTCTCTTAAGCAAAATTACCTTCAATCAGCTCTTGTTCTATGGGTTTTTAAAACTGTGTCGAAGTGCTTCCTTGATCGATACAATGTGGGATTGTAATATCCCCAGAGAGTGAGGTGTGTTCTGTAATAACATTGCAAGTTTATAGGTGTTACGCTAGCAACCGATTGCTGCAAAGTTGCTACTTGCTGTACAGCCTCACAAAAGGTTTAGCTTTCTCTCGGTATCTTTGCAAACCATTTGGACCATGCTGAATGATTTCTTGAATGAGTTGACTCATCTTTCGCTGTTTTACACACGCATTCTCCTGAAAGAGATGAATCACCAAGAAGAGCGAACCTTGAGCACAGACTGAAGCTCAGCCAAAGTAAATACCAAGCCAAATAAATCAGCGTTTTCTTCAGCTGGGTTGCCTGCTGGCTCAGGAAGAACGGGAGACTCACGCCCAGACCTCACTGAACAGAGAGTAGAGGGAAGTTCCAGGGATGGGGAGATCCTGACACGGCCAATCAAATCGTTCTGGAGTGGAAAGTCTCAGAGTGGCTGGGAGACAGAAAAAGGCTATAAAAATGCATCAAGTTAATTTCACGCTCTTCCACCTTCAACTTTTACACAAATTAAATTTAATGCTCCTCAGCCCAAGTGGTCTGCATGCAAAATGGTACCACGTGGTGGGGGCTGGTGGAGATAAAAAGGGTTCGGTGTTATTTATCAAATAGTAAGAAAATATTTGTCTTGTGATCCTGAGTAGCTTCACGGTGATTAAAATGTTCCTGTCCCCCTCTCCTTAAAGGTACCGAAACTCTTGCAGCTCACACAACATTAAAATTACACCATCTACCCTTCCTCGAAATTAGATACCAAGCCAAGGTTACCAACTAATTCAACCTCCTTTCGTTCCAGTCTCCTCATAAAAATAAGTGGTTTTGTTCCTTAAGTGATCCTTAGAACATCTTCCTGTACTAATGATTTAGAATCTAAATAGGGCCCATATTTATTGACTGTCTCAACATAAATGACAGAATAAAACTCCAAAGGACGGGAAGACATGGTGTAGGCGTGGTCTACACCATATCTGGAAAACAGATGCAATCTAACATTTAGCAGAGTTACTGACACCAGTTTTCTAGAGGAATCAATCCAAACTAACCCTGCCCACACAAGACAGCCCTAAGCAGTAGCTAAGAATGAGGGTGTTTGGCCTGTAAATATTTACGAAAAAATCTTATAAAATGGGTCCTGTCCTTCCTCTCTTATTTCCCTTGTCTGAAATATAATCTCAACCTACCAAGGAGCCCTGAAGAGGTTTTGGGCTTAGGGAAAAGTCCACCTTCTTCTTATTCTTTCAGGAATAAGAAGACAATACAAACCCACAGGAACTGTACAAGTTGTAAGAACTGGGGGAGCTGGCAGGGCAGGGAGAATGTAGGGATAAGAAAGGAACCCAAAATAGTAGTAAAAAAAAATTTTTTTTTGGTCATTTTTCATCACAGTGAACATAGTCTTCCTGCTCCTGAACTCTCCTAAGACATTTTTCCTGTATTTTATTCCATAGTATGATTACATTTATGGGCCTGGAGTTTGGAACTTCCTGCCTAATAACTCTCGAAGGAAACTTCTCCCAGCAACTCCTATGTAATCCACTAGTCTCGTGATGGCGAATTAAAGTGAAAATTAGCAGGTTATGATTTTGCTGGTCATTCTCATGGGGTTGGGCTCACTTTGCTGTAATGTTTCTTTTTGATGAGGCAAAAGAGATAGTCAAAGTCTTTTTTATTTCTTATTTTTTTTTCCCCAAAGTAGAAGGGAGATAAAGGCATTGGAGATGTCCATGGAGATACGGGGTTGCCATAGTCACCATCCTTTCCTCTCATGACCGTGACACTCTCATCAGAAAGTGCAGTGACGTCTACTCACTACACCACAAGGAGGCAGAAAAAGAATAAGAAAAAGTATTTAACTTGATAAACTTTCTTCCCTAGATGATGCCTAAAAATGCCTTGATCGTTTTTGTTCACCGTTGTATCCCTATAAAGTATGACAAGAATTTCACAGATTTCATCTTTTCAATAGGACATACAGAGAACATTATATGCTCTTGCCTTGGGCAATCAGGCATTTGTGGAAATTGTTTTCCTTCTAATTCAAGCAAAATATCTTTGAGAAATATTATTTTATTTTTCCCTGAATTTCATTGTTGTCTTTTATTGTCTAAGCCTCCCCTTAAGATCCTGCAGCTAAGCCAATGCCCATGCATTTCTCTGCTGGAATTCATCCACTCTCTGCCCAACACTTTGGTCTTTAGTAGCTCTCTCTCTTTTTTTTTTTTTCCTGTCTTTTCCCATCCACGCCTCCGCCTCATGGACTGGTGATCCTCTTAATCATCTTTTAAAAGTTGCTCAGATACCTCTGTGAAATTTTCTCTGTCTTCCCCAGAAGTGTTAGTTGTTCCCCAAAGTACCATGGAAACCTTCCATTAGCACTTACCTAATTGCACTGTGGTTATCTGCTCACATCTGTTTCTCCCACTGGAGGGTGATATTCCTGAGGGCATGACTATGCCTTTGTCAACTGTGTATCCCTGGTGTCCAACCTAGTACTTGGGCATTCAATAAATGTTTGATAAATGAATGAATCAAGAGCAGGATAAAAGAGAGGGAAGCAGAGTACACCATCAAAGAACTGAAGTACATAAAGGGCAACCTGAAACCTGCCGACTGTCCCACTGTCCTCCCCGCCCACGTCCCCTGGTGGCAGCATCAATGTGGACAACACGAGGCAACTTTGAAGTGTAGACTGGAGCTGGTCAACAGGACGCAGTAAAGCGAGTGAAACCACTGACCCAGGGGACTCTGGCTAAGTGGCAGTTGTTGTCATGTGTGTGTGTGACAAAGGACTGGTGATTTTAAAAGCCCTTAGGTTTGATTATGACCTGTGGTTAAAGGAATGATCTGCAGTAAGTGGTAATAATGATGAGTTAAAATTTATGAGCTACCTACTGTGTGGCAGATGTCTATCATGCTACGCACTTTTCTGCATTATCAATAGTCTTCTCAGGAACCTTATATCATTTTTGTAATTTAGAAAATTTGCATAAATTTTTAAAGGGGTACAAGTACAGTTTCATTACATGGATCTATCGTACAGCAAAGTCTCTAACCATCACTGAATATTACGCATTGCACCCATGGAGTTATTTCTCATCCCCCACCCTCTCCCACCCTCACACCCTTCCAAGTCACCAACGATTATTATTCCATGCTTGAGGTCCATGATTTTCACAATTTTTTATATGAAGGAGGAAAAAAAATCTAAGAAAAACTTTAAATATTTCAAACGAGGCCTCACAACTATTAAGTGCTGGAACAATCCAAGCTACTGCCATCAATTGAGGCCAAAATCCACTCTTGCCAGAGATTAACCCCAGGAAAACTTTCCAGAAACTGGTAAAACCATCACCTGAGCTGGGGTGATCAAATCAGGGCTCAGTTGATTCTAATAGTTGCTGGAGCTCTGTGATTTGCTACTTTTTGCCAGAAAGACTTCAGAAAGTTCTTAGTAATTTCCTAACAGTGTTCTGTGGGAACTTTGGCCAAAGGCTAGATTCTGCCAGAATCAACAAGCATACAGCATTTCAGGAGATTTAGCCTGTAGGGGCATTATATAGATTTCTTCCAGAGTTTCCTTTAGAACCTTAGGGACATAAAATGCTTTGTGTCTCACATTCTCTTTTTCTTAACCAAAGTCCATATTGAAGTCTCTGATGCCTAGTCCTTTGTGCACACTCATTCTGGTACGATAACGTGGTTCTTCCCAGATTCATTCTCCCACGTCTTTACTCCCTTCCAACCACTTTCTTTCCTTCCTCGGGAATCTCTGTGTCATAATAAACAAAGCTTCCCACACCCTCACTCTCTTCACAGACAGCTCCTTCCACCTTCTCATTTATTTGAAGCCTGAATCTCCCTTAAGAACATGGACCTTTCTCCTGCGCCCATCCATGGTGGCCGTGGATTATTTTCTCAGTCCTGAAGAGCTACAGGGGAAAGCTGCCCTGTCTCATAACTCCCCATTGCCACAAAGCAAAGCCTCCCCCAGCTCAAGCAAACAGGGAGTGGCTGATTTGTACTAACAAGTACCACTCACCATCACCAAGATTAAGCTGGTGGACCTAACTCACTATACAGTGTTGGGAAGAGGTGAAGAAAGCAGGTCAGAAGTAATCCAAACAGTACACCAAACCTGCTAGAATACCCCACAGGCAACTCAGGATCATCACTCCTCTCCCTGGCATGCTCAGGGATTGATCTTTGGGGACCTGGAGATAGGCCTGCAAGCTAGGCCAAGCACACCCAGGTCTTGATTGAGAGGCCAGGTGAGAAGGAATCAGTGAAAGAACTCTGAAAACATGGAAAGTCAGAGAGAAAGGACACTCCCAAAAGGAAACAATAACTCCTTACCAATGGATGCCAACCAAAAAGAAACAACTTATTACCAATGGATACCAACCAGAATGAAAAGATTGAAATAACAGATGAAGAATTTTGAATAGGAAGGTAAGGAAGCTCAATGAACTACAAGAAAAAATAGAAACCCAACACAAAAACTCCACAAAAACAATGCAGGAAATGAATGAGAAATTTATTAAGAAAATTGAATTATTAAAAAAAAAATCAAACAGAACTTTTGGAATTGAAAAAGTCATTCAAGGAAGTACAAAACACCATGGAAAGCCTTAAGAATAGAATAATCAGGAAGAAGAAAGAATCTCAGAGCTTGAAGACAACATCTACGAGTTAAACAAGTCAGTCAAAGAGAAAGAACTGAGAAATAAGAGCAATGAACACAACCTACTAGAAATATAGGATTATATAAAGAGATCTAACATAAGAATCATAGGCAACTCTGAGGGTGAAGAAGGAAATACACAAGGTTGCAAAACCTATTTTGAGGGAATAATTGAGGAAAATTTCCCTGGCCTTGTTATAAATCTAGATATCGAGGTATAAGAAGCTCAACAGACCCCTGTGAGATTCATCACACAGAGGCAATCACCATGACACAGAGTAATCAGATTGGCCAAAGTAAATATGAGAGAGGCAATCCTACAAGCTGTAAGCAAAATCAATATATAACTTACAAAGGAAAACCCATCAGACCAACTACAGACTTCTCAACTGAGACCTTACAAGCCAGAAGGGACTGGGACCCCATTCTCAGTCTTCTCAAACAGAATAATGGCCAGCCTAGAATTTTGTATCCTGAAAAACAAAGTTTCTTACATAAAGGAGAAATAAGGGTGTTCTCAAACAAGCAAAAACTGAGGGAATTTGTCAAGACTAGATCTGTCCTGCAGGAAGTACTTATACATGGATCAGCACAATCGTTATCCACCAGTGTAAAATCACACAAAAGCTAAAGCCCAGAGCCCATTTGCCATAATGACACAAGTAGTAAAACAAAAAAATAAAGTTCTACTCAACAGGATGAACAGAAATTCACCACACTTTTGAATTCTTTCAATAAATGTAAATGGCTTGAACTCCCAACTCAAGAGACATATACGCTAGTTAAATGGATAAAAAAAATAAAAACCAAGTATCTGCTGTGTCCAGGAGAGACACCTAACCCACAAGGACTTGTTCAGACTCAAGGTAAAGGGATGGAAAACAATATTCCAAGCAAATGGAAACCAAAAAAAAGCTGATGTACCCATTCTCATATCAGATAACAGACTTCAAATCAGCAAAGGTAAGGAAAGATAAAGATGGTCATTATATAATGGCGAAGGGAACAATTCAACAACAAAGCACAACAATCATAAATATTTATGCACTAAACCCTACTTGATCTAAACAAAATGATAAACAGTGGCATAGTGATAGCCAACAAATTCAACACCCCACTGACAGAACTAGGCAGATCCTTCAAGCAGAAAATAAGCGAAGAAACAATGGACTTAAACAGGACTCTAGAAAAAAATGGGACTAACAGATATTTACAGAACATTCTACCCCAAACCACTGAATATATGTTCTTCTCATTAGCTCATGGAACATTCTCTGAGATTGATCATATCCTATGCCACAAAACTCATCTCAATGAACTTAAAAAAATAGAAATTATACCATCTGTCTTCTCAGACCACAGTAGAATAAAATTAGAAATCAACACCAACAGAAACACTCATCTCTACACAAAGTCATGGAAATTAAACAACCTATTACTGAATGATTATTGGGTGAGGAGGAAAGTAAGATGGAAATCAAAAGATTCTTTGAACTAAATGGCAAAGGGGACAGAAGTTATCAAAATCTGTGGGATTCAGCAAAAGCAGTCATAAGAGGAAAATTCATATCCTTAAATGCCTACATCCAAAAGACAGAAAGATCACAAACCAACGTCTAATGAATTGACTCAAGGAATTGGAAAAGGAAGAGCAAACCAATCTCAAATCCAGCAGAGAAAAAGAAATAACTAAAGTCAAAGCAGAACTAAATAAAATCAATAACAAAAAAAAAGTGTACAGAAGATTAATGAAATGAAATGTTGGTTCTTTGAAAAGATAAATAGAATTGACAGGCCTCTCATGCAATAAACCAGAAACAGAAAAGAAAGGACCCTAGTAAGCTCAATTAAGAATTAAAAAGGAGATATTACATCGGATACCACTGAAATACAAAATTTTATTTATGAATACTATAAAAATCTCTATGTACGTAAACTTGAAAACGTTGAGGAAATGGACAAATTCTTGGAAATGCACAACCTCCCTAGGCTGAATCAGGAAGAAATAGAACTCTTGAACAGACCAATATCAAGTAATGAAATTGAAGCAACAATAAAAAATCTCCCAACAAAAAAATATTCCTGGACCAGATGGTTTCACTGCTGAAATTTACCAGACCTACGAAGAAGAATTGGTAGCTATACTGCAGGAATAATTTCATAACATCAAGATGGAATACCCCCGAACTAATTCTGTGAAGCCAATATTACCTTGATACCAAAGCCAGGAAAGGACACAACAAAAGGAAACTACAGACCAATATCCCTTATGAACATAGATGCAAAAATTCTCAATAAAATTCTAGCAAACTGAATTCAGCTGCACATCAAAAAAATAAGCCACCACAATAAAGTGGGCTTCATCCCAGAGATGCAGGGATGGTTCAACATATGCAAATCTATAAATGTGATTCACCACATAAAGAGGAGCAAAAACAAAGACTATATGATCATCTCAATAGATGTAGAAAAAGCATTTGACAAAATTCAACACCCTTTTATGATAAGAACTCTTAACAAAATAGGCATAGATTAAACCTACCTCCATATTATAAAAGCCATATACAACAAACCCACAACCTACATCATACCGAATGGGGAAAAATTGAAAACACTCCCACTTAAAACTGGAACCAGAAGGTTGCCCACTGTCACCACTTCTGTTCATCATAGTGTTGGAAGTTCCAACCAGAGCAATCAGGCAAGAAAAGGAAATCAAGCATATCCAAATGGGGAAAGAAGAAGTCAAACTCTCATTCTTTGCTGACAATATGATCTTACATCTAGAAAACCCCAGAGATTCTGCTAAGAGAGCCCTGGAATTGAAAAATAAATTCAGCAAAGTCTCAGGTTACAAAATCAATGTATACCAATCAGTATCTTTCCTATACACCAATTAAAGGTCAAGCTGAGAATCAAATCAAAGACTCAATACCTTTCACAATAGCTACAAAGAATATAAAATAACTGGGAATGTATTTAACCAAAGAGGTAAAACACCTCTACAGGGAAAGCTATGAAACAGGAACCAAAAGAAATACGCCTTTAACAAAAACCAAAACAACAACAAAATCTCATTTTTATGCTAAAACTCATAAGAATTTTTTTTTTTTTTTGAGACAGAGTCTCACTCTGTTGCCCAGGCTAGAGTGCCTTGACATCAGCCTAGCTCACAGTAACTTCAGAGTCCTGGGCTCAAGCGATCCTCCTGCCTCAGCCTCCCAGGTAGCTGGGACTACAGGCATGCACCACCATGCCCGGCTAATTTTTTCTATATATTTTTAGTTGTCCACCTAATTTCTTTCTTGTTTTTTTTTTAGTAGAGATGGGGTTTCGCTCTTGCTCAGGCTGGTCTCGAACTCCTGAGCTCAAATGATCCACCTGCCTCAGCCTCCCAGAGTGCTAGAGACTCATAACAATTTTACAGAAATTAATGCATTTAATTTTTACAGCTTTCTGAAGAACATTTAAATAAAAAGGAATAATTTATAAAGGCTAGCATCTATTAAAAAGCTTACTATGTGCTAACCTTTATGCTTAGTGGATTACCCTGATACTTTAGAAAGAACCATAATTCATCCTTGCCAACAGACAAAAACAGACAATATTCCAAATCCATTACATTACAAAATCACCAGTGTTTTGTAGTTCTCTCTGGAGAGGAGATTATGAACACTGAAAAATTATTTTATCTCAAAAAACACTATTTTGGGAGCCCTGTTTGGGGCCTTCCTGTTTATTTCTACCGCAATTCAACATTTTCAGCACAAATTATAAGAAAGATGAGTGCTAAATATTAACTATTATAATTTTATTTTTATTTCTCTTCTATTTCATTACTGAGAAGAGCACTGTGTGTACCCTTTCCTGAACGAGGAGGATAAATGGAATGATATATTTTCATTCATTGAATATGGCACATTTCTTGTTAGGGATTAAGTTAATTTCCTCTCAAAATGTCCCTCTCCACCACCTCATGGTCTTCCCCTAATTTCAGATGCTCATTGACAGAATAGGGCAATATTCTGCACGGAGTAATAAAAGTGAAATACAACGAAGATGGAAAATCGGATCTGGCATTTAGGAGACAGTTTTAATATGCCACAGATTCTCACATCCTCACACTGCTGCAGAGTTAATAGACTTATTGTATGTCCTGCGGAACCGTGGAACAGAAATAACTGATAAGGAAACAAATTAGCTAAAACATACTTAAGACATCTCTTTTATAGCAATTGATTAAAATTTGGTTCACGAAGTATTGTTTGTGACTGATGCAAAACAAGGAATCAAACCAATGAAGGTCCTTAAAGAGGCCAGAGAACTTTACTCCAAAAATCATGTTTACTGTTGTTTTCAACTTGAGATAATTGTTTTGTGCTCACCTGAGTTTTCCACTTAACTCACCCCATTCCTTGAACAGAAAATCTCAGAATCCCCTCTCATTATTAACCCTGCTTTTTACTCTCTCTCTCTTCTGTCCTTCTTTGCCATTTGCTCTCCTCACCCCATCCCCAACCTCAGCAGATCTTGTTAGCACAATCTTTATTTAATTATCAATTTAGCACCTTTTCTTAAGATGGTCATCTGCCAAGAAAACCAACCTCTCCCCAGCTCTGCTTCCCTTTACCTAAGGAAATCATATTCACAGATATTCTGGAATAATAGACAGGTGATAATCCTAGTTCTGACCCTTCAAACTATGTTTTCCCATCCCCTTTTTTGGCTAAGCATGCAATTCATGTGCATTAGGCTGTATTAGAAGAAATGCAGTATACTCCAGGAGAAAATAGCCTCACTGCACCACTGCACTGTATAGCTGTCTGGGAATACCTGAAGTGCTTCCTTGAGTTCTGGGCATGCCTTCTTTCTTTCTTTTTTTCTTTTTCTTTTTTTTCTTTTTTTTTTTGAGACAGGGTCTTGCTTTGTCAGCTAGGCTGCAAGCATAGCTCACTGCAGCCTCCAACTCCTGAGCTCTAGCCATCCTCCTGCCTCAGCCTCCCAAGTACCTGGGACTATAGGCATGCATCACCACACCCAGCTAATTTTCTTTATTATTTGTAGAGACACCTTCTCACCATGCTGCTTAGGCTGGTCTCGAACTCCTGGCCTCAAGCAATCCTCTCACCTTGACCTCTCAAAGTGCTGGGATTACAGGTGTGAGCTACCACACCTGGCCCTTGGGCACCACTTTTAAAAAGAGACATTGACAGAAAGAGGTTCATCCGTGAAAGGTATCCAGGATATTCAGGAGTGTTAGGAGAATATCAGAAGACAGTTGGAGGGAAATAGAGCCCTTTAACCTGGACACAAGGATATTTAAGAGAGGTCCTATGTCCGGCTTTTCGACACCTGAAGGGCTTAAATCTATTCTGCATTTTCTCAGAAGACCAGACGAGGTCAGTGAGCAAAGATTATGTGAAGACTATTGTAAGGAGATATAGTGAAGCAAATCCTATTGACTTCTAGAGCATATTCTGACCTTTCCAGTTCCCTTCTCATAAACTCCAGTCCAAGACACCAACGTTACTCAGGCCAACTGCTTCAGTAATCTTCCTTCCAGTCTCCATTTCCACCCTCTTTGCCTCTATCCTGCAAAGAGTAGCCAGAGAGAGATTTTTAGAACCTAAATCATGTGTCTTCACTGCCTAAACCAATCCTAGCATACTCTTACTTGGTATAGAAGTACGAAATCAAAATTCCTTCCCACTGCCTACAAGGCCCTAAATGATCTACTCTGACTACCCTGTTTTTGTCTTTTTCCCTATTCCTCCATGTGTTCTGGCCACACTGGCCATCTTTTTATTTCAGAAAAAGGCTAAACTTCTTCCCAACTTCAGACTCGTGCATTTGCTCTTGCCGCTGATGGAACACTTGGCCCCCACCGGCTCCCACGGCTCACTCTGCCTTGTCATTCAGCATCTACGCAAATGCCTCCTTCTTAGACAATGCATCTCCCTGCTGCTCGTGCTAAAGGAACGCGCTCTTGTTGCCGTCATCTCGCTTTCTTTTCCCCATAGCCCTTATCGTTCTTTGAAAACATCCATTTTAGATTCGTGAGATCAGGACTTTGTTTTAATCACTACTGTACCCACAATACCTAGAACAGTGTCAGGCCCATGGTAAGGGCCAGTAAAAATTTGTTAGACCTGGATGCCTCTATAGCCCATTATATTCTAAGATTCTATGATTCTAGGTCTCACCGTTAAATTCTTCATAGAAAACATCTGCGCTCTGGCTTATTTCCTTAAGTGAATGTTTATTTGAATTTAAATATCATACCTACAACATATTTTATCTACAACATAATAGCATAGTGGTTTAAAGTATGATCCTGGAGTCCCTCCAATTGTGTGAATTTCTAAGTATTTTAAAATATTTTTATATATAAACTGTATACAACATTGGCCCCTGCCCCCCTACAGTGTGTTTGGCTGAGAAAATGATGAGCAAAATGTACAGTACTTAACACAGTGCCTGACCTCCGCTAAGTCTTCGAATGTCAGCTATTAGTAATAGAAGCACTGTTTAATGTTTTTACATAATTTTGCAACTATCAAGCCAGTCCTTTTATATAAAAATAAGTCAATACCAAGGTGAACTGAATAATGACCAAGAATTTAAGTATGTCCTTAAAGTTTAGTCCAGAAGAAAAAAAACATGTACCATTTTTCAATGCTATCCCCTCCTAACCTTGTGTGTTTATTCTGACAAGTGATAAGCTTTCTGATTACTTCAGAGGGAGAGAGGGTGAAAAAAGAGGAATTTGATAAAAGAGTATTTTCATCTTTGAACTTTTACATAAATCAGGAATTTTTTCATTCTAAGAGACCCTGATGCAAAAATTAGAATTCACAGTGATGAAAAAAACCGTAAGTACATTCTAAGTTGTTTCACTTGTATACATTGTTTTGGGGATAGAAAAAGAAAAATTATATTGATGTTCAATATGAAAGTGAAACAGACATTTAAAAATACCAGTAATGATGTAATCAACGTTATTTAGTAGAAGAAACAAAGTACATGCTTTTATCTGCATTCATAAGAGTATATGGAAGTCAATACAATAGATACATAATTACGAATATCTGCTAAACATTAATATTCACCTTACATATTAATTCTTCATGCAAATGAATAATTAAAATTTGCTTTGTTTAAGTTTTTAAGAAGTATTTTTGAGAACTAGCCCATTTCTAAGGACTAAATACCCTTGATATATGCTTTTGATCCTGATTCAATTAGATTGTTTTTGTTTCTATTTTTCTTTGTACAGCATATAAAATAGGCAACTCACGGTTCGTACTTTATGACTAGCCCTGACTATTATTGAAGAATAGCAAAATTATAGTCCTGTCAAAACACATTAGTAACTATGGACAAAAATCTTTGGCTACCTATAGTTCTCATGCATATTTATACTTTTAATAATGATAAATAAAATGCTTTGTTGAAAGATTTATTGGTCTCATTTCTATTTAGAAAAGCCCTCTTCTTTTAAGAATAGGTGATTACTCGAGTGGTCTATCCTACATATGTATTTCTTTAGCTTGTTAAGTCTGATTTCCTTGGCATGGCACACCTTCTTTGACTTGTGAGAAAAATAAATTGGAAAACGAACCAAATTATTTTCAATGAGAACTCAGAGAAATGTGCTTGTGGAAATCTCAACAAGTGCCTATTAGTTAAAAGAAAATGATTTGCAGACCGAAAGCTCCTAATTTCTCTGTGCATATTTATCATTAATTAATCTGTAAATGTAGCTACCCATTTTCAGATCTGCATATACATAGTGGTTATTGTTACAGAAGTCAGGTATTTCACCAAACTTGCTCTTTTAGCACACAGCAGATACAGTTGTGCCTTCCTTTTTCATTGACTTCAGCAACGGAAGCTTAAGTCAAGTCTGTGTTTTTCAAAATTTAATGAAATCACCATCAAAACAGAATGTCAAGGCGCCGGCTGTCCCTGTTTATCTTTCTGGAGCTTTAGTTGTTGATTAAGTGGCTTGAATCTCTACAAGGCCACCACTCACTCCTCTAAGGCCTTGACCACACACGATTCAATTGCTTGGCTGTTATATTTTCAGCAAGCAGTGACTATTTGAATATAATCTACTCAAAGTCCAATTTTCTGATAGAAGCTACAATAAATCAGTGGACTGATACTTAACCCTCCCAGAGCTCAACCTAAGGGAAACAATTCTTCTCATGCTTGCGGAGTCATAACCACACCTGGGAAAGGCTGCGGTGAGAGCAGAATATGCCTCTGTGCATGGGTTCTTTAAGCTTTGACTAAGTAGGAGTTTTATGCTGAAGATACTCATGAACCATGATTTACGTAAAAAATAACACCGCTAACGCATTGTATTGGAACCTTGCCCGGGAATTATTTTTCTAGTAGGAGATGTTGCATTTTTGCTGATCCAACCACATCTGGAAGTTTTCTGTGTATGTGAGGCTTTCTGGCAGTGACACCTACCACCCTTGGTAGACAAGCACCCCTGGATGACATGGCTGCCTGGAGTGTCCCTGGTCCCCTTTCTTGGCTGTATGGGCAATAATACTCCTTTGGCTACACCTTTGTTCTGAACAATGGCAAGCATTTGGGATACAGTTAACTGCGGTTGTGGAATCAGGGATTAAGGATTTGTGTTCTGTGAGTTGGTGAGGGGGGCCCATAGGAGCATATATATCCACAGAGATCCTGGTCTCTCATACTAATAAGGACATATGCAACGGAAAACTGGCATTTCTTCTAAGCCTAGGATCTCGGTGACATCAGTTCAATTTCCAGCGATGAAATAGAAGGTGTAAAAATGGAATAGAATGGAGGGAACCCAGAAAGAGAAACAAAAGGATAGAGGCTATGGTGGATGTGAAGCCCTGAGAAGACATTTAGGCTTTTATCCTGATTTTAAAATAATAACATTTACTATTTACCAAGAACGTAGCTTACCACGGTTGGTAAATTTTATAGGAAAGAAAGAAATTTGTATGCTAAAAGCAATGCAAAGATATTTAAGTACCAACACGAAGAGTCAAATTCATGGAGGCGGGCAGGTAAAGCGGGGAGTAGGTAGGGGTTTCATGACAATGTCACCCAGGATAAATAATATTAAAGTATTTGGTTTTTCTTTAGCATATTGATAATTGTCATATTCTACTGCTGCAGAACAATTTACCCTTGAATTACATTTCACAATGTATGGGGCTGATTTAGTACACTTTCCAAATTAATTCCCATATCTGCTAGTCCCAATGCCTTCTTTCCCTATGGGAAATAGTTTCTGGTGGCATTCTCGCCTGCCCCGTCATACCTCACCTAACTAAATTTCAGTTAAGAGGTGCAGCCTAGGACAATGAAGCAAGGTAAAATAACTCATCTTTGTTACATGCTTTAAATTGGGTAAATAGACACAATGGAGTCAGATACTGCTGACATATTGAATATTGGGGACATCCGAGTGATTAATCACGATTCCCCATTCCTCTACTATATCATAAGGAAATAAGATTTATATTGTTCATAAAAATAGATGATCCAGGTAGAGATTATAATTATCTATCGATAATTTCATGATCAGTGTACCATTAAGTGGCATGTGTTCACTATGAAGTACAGAGGCATTCTCTTAATACATGACGAAGATCTTCACTTTTAGCTTCATGCAGTGTTTTTCTATTTTTCATTAATGTCTGTTCATCACTTTTAGCATAGAAACTTCTATGTCTTCAGGTCATATATGGTGGCCATTCCAACACCATACTTCTCTGCGAGATGTTTCACCCTTGCATCCCAGTCCAGTTTCCTCAACAGCTCGACATTCTGTGCAACAGATGAACATAAATGTGAAGTGGGCCGAGCAAGATGGCCAAGTAGAAACCTACAGTGATCCTCCCTCTGCACGAACACCTGAATCAACAACCATACACCCAAGCAAGCACCTTCAGAAGAAACAAAAATCAGGTGAGCGATCACACTACCTGGCTCTAACATTGTATCAAGGAAAGAAGCACCAGAGAGGACAGAAGAGACAGTCTTTCATTACCTACGCTACCCCACCTCCATCCTCCAGCAGTGCCGCGCCAGCCCACCAAGTACAGAGAGAATCTCTGTGCCCAAGGGAGGGAGAGTGAAGTGATTGTGGGGCTTTGAATTAAAACTCACAACCACCCTGGTACAGGGGAACACAGCACAGAGTAGAATTCTACCAACATCCACAAAGGGAACATTTTGACCAGCATAGTCAGAGGGAAATCCTCCAGTCCAAAGCCCTGGTTCCTCCTAGCCCCACCAACCAACAGAAAAAGAGCAGCCTGGGGCCTGGACTAAATTCCTAAGGCAGTTGGGTCACAAGGGCTGAAGTTCTTTTTTTTTCTTTGTGGTTGTGCTGGCTCAGAGCTGGTGGACTTGAGGTGCACGTGACTCAGTGAGACACCAGCAGCTTCAACCGAGCCCGTGCCTGTGTCACCCCTCCCCCAACCATGGGCCGTGCAGTGCAGGGAGGTCTTCTTCCACTTGAGGAAAGGAAGGGAAGAACTTGGAGGACTTTGTTTTGTCACTTGGGTACCAGCTGAACCACAGTAAAATAAACTACCAAGCAGACTCCTGAGGCCCCTGAGTCCAGGCCTTAGTCCCTGGATGGCACTTCCAGACCCACCTGGGCCAGAAGAAACACACTACCTTGAAAGGAAGGACCCAAACCTGGCATAATTCACCACTTTATGACTAAAGAGCTCTTGGGCTTTGAATAAACATCAGAGGTAGCCAGGCAACAGTCACCATGGATTTGAGTGAGCCTTGGCTGGCTTCCGGTGTGACCCGACACTGGTGGCCATGTGGAGTGCCCATGTCACTCCTCCCCCAACTCCAGCAGCCCAGCACAGAGAGTGAGGGAAGAGAGTGAGAGACAGTGTTTGGTAATCCAGGGAATTCTCTTGTATCTTACCCAAGCTCACCAAGGTGGTACCACCAGGAGTCTGCAAGAGTCATAGCATTATGGGGCTTAGGACACCCACAGGGCTGACATGGTTCCTATGATCAAAGACTTAGACCGCAATACTCAATTTCCTTTGAGTATCTGGAAAGACTTTTCAAGACGGGCAGTTTCGAGCAAGCCCAGACTGTGAGTATTAAAATAAATACCTAACTCTTCAATGCTTAGACATTGATGGACATCCACAAGTACCAAGAACTTCCACGAAGACATGACCTCACCAAACGAACTAAATAGTGTACTAGTGATGAATCCTGGAGTGATGGAGACAAAGAATTCAAAATAGCTGTCCTGAAGGAGCTCAGTGAAATTCAAGTCAACACAGAGAAGGAATTCAGAAGCCTATCAGAGAAATCTAACAAAGAGTTTGAAATAACAAAAACAGCAGAAAATTCTAGAGCTTAGGAATTCAACTGACAGGTGGAGAAATACATCATAGTTTCTCAACAACAGAATTGACCATGCAGATGAAAAAATTGGTGAGCTTGAAGACAGGCTATTTGAAAATACACAGTCAGAAGAGAACAAAGAAAAAGGAATGAAAAAGAGTGAAGCACACCTACAGGATCTAGAAAATAGCCTCTAAAGAGCAAATCTGAGAGTTACTGTCTTAAAGATAAGGTAGAGAAAGAGAAAGAAGAGAGAGGGAGATTGGGGTAGAAAGTTTATTCAAACAAATAATAACAGAGAACTTTCCAAACCTACAGAAAGACATAAACAGGCCAGTGTTCAAGGGAAAATGAGAACCATGAAAAATAAACAAGTACAGAAGCCATTTTCACTAAAATCTAGCAAATTTGAACTATGCCTCTTCTTTGAGAACTGTGCTTTTTCACTGGAGATCCAGTGTCCACATACGCAGAAATCTAGAAGTTCCTGGGAATTTACTCCCTCTGCACAGCCCTTGACCGGTGGCTGACATGCAGGAGTAAGACAGCTTAACTTGCTTGCCTTGGGCAGTTCTGAAGTGTAACTTACTCTGAAGTGTAATCTTCCCCTGAAGGATCAAGCCGAAGCTACCCTGGGCAAGACTTTGTTGGACATTATAGCCTGGCTTGGCTTTCTTGTTTTCCTTCTGCTTTCCCTGCTACCTTGCTGATCTCTACAGAGAGTATTGCTTTACTGAATCATGTGTTCATGAATCTTTACCTCATAGACTGCCCCTGGGAAAACTGACCTACGATACCATGTCTAATATTGCCCCTTCCCCATTCTTCCCAGTTTATTTTTTAATTTCTGATACTCCGATTAAATGTGTATTAAAAATTTCATGTCATTCTCCATGTCTTTTCTCTCTCGTATTTTCCAACCGTTTGTGTTTCCATGTTACATTGCAGATAACTTGTCCAGTTATCAAGTTTTTCATTTACTATATCTGATTGGCTGCTTACTCATGCATTGAAATTTTTAACTTCAGTCACACTTATCTTATTTCCAAAAGTTTTATTTGGCTCTTTTGCAATCTGATTTGCGTTTTGACAATTTTACTCTTTTTTCATGTTTCCGTTATCTTTTTTTTATTTATTTAGACATGTTAAACATATAGTTTTATATTCTGCCTATGAGGTATTTCTGTCATCTGTTGTTTCTATTGGATTCTATCTAATGATTCCTTGTGGGTATGGTTTTATAAATTTTGACTGTGAATTCATTTTTCTTAGAACTTTATCTATAGGAATTCTTTGAACCCTGGATGGAACATTTGTTCCCGCAAAGAGAATCTGCCTAGGTTCATGCCAGAACCCTGGAGGCTTTACAAAACCACTGTACAAGATTATTGAATTTAGATTCATTGGGCTAACAGGTCAGTGTGGATTCAGGGTAAAAATCACCATGAGGAGTGTTCTTTGACAAAGAATACTCAAGTTGGATATTTTTTCTGCAACAAAATCATAACAAATATTTTTTTTGCTGTCTCATGCTGTAGGGTAGATTTTTTTCTAGCACACCCTATATTTATGGTATAGCTACCTAAGGTCCTAGCCTTATGCAGGGACCTCTTAGATTTATCAACTTTGGTGAGCCCAAGCCTTTGTCCTCTGTGCCTTCTGTCCTGTCTGATTTACATAAATTTTATATTCATGGCTTCTTTGTAAAGGCCTTATAACAAAGGATGCCAGTGAATGACAGCAATAATAATAATTTTGGAGCCTATTATTCACTCTGCTACAAAGAAAATAAAGAGTACAGTTGTTATGAAATTGGGAACATATTCAGGGAAAAATTAGCAAAATTAGCACTAAGTTTTCATGCATAACTTCAAAAAACTGAAAAAAAAAAAAAAAAGAGAGAGAGAGAGAAGCACTACTAATTTGCCCTAAGTATAAGATGGAAAAACTTGCTACCTTTTTTCTCCTGATCAGACCCTCTTGTTCTGGGGGGAAGAATTATACTTCTCCCTTGGAAGTTGTCATTGTGAATGGATGAGTGGTTGAGGCCAATATTGCTCCAGAGGAAGTAAAATTGAGCTTATATGGATATTAGTGGTAACCAGATTATAAATGAGAAAATTTTTTTTATTGATTTCTTCAACCAGTAGTTGTGAGAGTCACAGATAGGATCATCTCACATAAGGTGATGAAAGAAATAGATGATTCCTTTGAAAAAGTTCAAGAATTCTTCATAGCTGTAATAGCATCATTGAAAAGGACTCATGGTACTTGTAGAGGTAGAAATATTTCCTCTTTTCCAGTATTTTCTAATATTATTGCTACCAAGCATCATTTTTATTATTAATACCATGACTTACTTTGGGTATTAAAAAATGTTTTACTCCTTAAATTGCATTGAAGAAATAACTGATTTCAATTTTAAATAGTCAATGACATAGACATTTGTATCTCAGGTCAGCAAGAAATAGCCAGCAACTAGGGTTGATGTAAGTATAGACCAGAGCTAATATTGTGATTTATATTTATTCATTTACTTTCTCATTTATTCTATTGTTCATTCCCTATTTCATTATTGAATAGTTTTCATATACTACTATACTAGGTGTATAAGTTTTTATTGTGGTTATGTGAAACATTTCTAAGAGCTTTCTCATACACTAAAAATAACTCAAGGGCCCTCTACTACAAACTTTGTAGTTTACAATTTTTTAAGAGCCTATTTTTTACATAGAAAAAATCGAGACCTAGAGAGTTTATTTGCCCTAGATTATATAGGTAATTCATGATTGTCTTACCACTAGAAGTTAGATCTTCCTAATTCTACTCAAAGTAGATAATAAATATGACATTTCATATTTATTATTACACCTAATATAAAATATAAAATATTAGGTGTTGTTAGTGTTATATTGTTGTCGGTATTTATATTGTTATATTATGTTGCAGATATTATTTTCTCTTTTGGTGGCTATATAAAATTTGAATTATATATAGATTAATAATACTTTTCTTAAAAAAATTAAAGGTAACATTATTAAATCCTGTCTCTTAGAATCTGTCATTATACTTGGCAAAAGAACGGGCTACAGATTTATTTGTACTATAATTTTCAATGGTACAAATCAGCAACAGTTTTTTTCTGTAAACCCTAAAACTGATGCTTCTGGGATACTTCTGGGTCTCAGTTAGTTGTAGTTGCTTATAAATGACCTTTGACTGGTAAGTTCAGTTGGAAACTATGGTCAGGCAAGTTTATTGTCAAGTACATCAACATAACCCAAGATAGTCTGAGATACTGCTAGAGCCGCAAGGCATTTAATCCGTGGCCATAGATCAGGACGGTCACTGCATCGCCAGTGCTAAACAGAAGGGAAAGTGAAGTGATAAAACAAGGTATTTTCTGTTGATCACTTGTTTAGAACCAAGCTGGGTCAAATCTGCTTAAATTTTAAAATCAGGTGAAATCAAGAGCGTTCCATCTCTTTTTTATTATTATTTCTGCATATTATAGGGGTACAAATTTTTAGGTTACGTTGCCCTTCTCCCCTCCCCCCCCACCCCAGTCAGAGCTTCAAGGGTGTCCATCCCCCAGATGGTACGCATTGCACTCATCATCTTTGTATATACCCATCCCCTCGTTCCCTCTCCCATCTGCCCGATGCCCGGTAAATGTTATTCTTATATGCACACTTAGGTGTTGATCAGTGAAACCAATTTGCTGATGAGTACATGTGGTGCTTGTTTTTCCATTCTTGGGATACTTCACTTAGTCGAATGGGCTCCAGTTCTATTCAGGAAAATACAAGAGGTGATAGATCACCATTGTTTCTTATGGCTGAGTAGAACTCCATGGTATACACATACCACATTTAATAATCCACTCATGTATTGATGGGCACTTGGGTTGTTTCCACATCTTTGCAACTGCGAATCGTACTGCTGTAAACATTCGAGTGCAGGTGTCTTTTTTATAGAATGTCTTTTGTTCTTTTGGGTAGATGCCCAGTAATGGGATTGCTGGATTAAATGGTAGTTCTACTTGTAGCTCTTTGAGGTATCTCCATATTGCTTTCCACAGAAGTTGTACTAATTTGCAGTCCCACCAGCAGTGTATGAGTGTTACTATCTCTCCGCATCCATGCCAACATTTATTGTTTTGGGACTTTTTGATAAAGGCCATTCTCACTGGAGATAAGTGATATCTCATATTGGTTTTGATTTGCATTTCCCTGATGATTAGAGATGTTGAGCATTTTTTCATACGTTTGTTGGCATCTCTTCATATATGGATAAACTTCTTAAGGCCCTGTCCTTTTAGTAACAGTGAACTGTGTCTTCATTATTTATTCAATCCCAGGATGCACTTAAAATACGAAATATCAGTATGTGAGTTTGTTATACCATTAGCTTTAAACTTTTATAAACTACTGAACAGGTGACAAATTGAATAAGTTAAAGAGATTTATTGTTGCAAGAAAAGCATATCAGTAGGAAATACCATTGGTAAAACAGAAAAACTAGACTGTAAAATTTACTGAGTGCATTTGATAAAAAAGGTATTTTCAAGCTTTCAAAATATTAAGGTTGTCTTAATGACGGAAATGTACTTAAAAAAAATCCTAAACCAGGAAATTTGTTTTATTTTGTCTTTGTAAAAAAATGGTCACCTAGCTTTTATTTTCATGTTTCCATTTGTAGGAATATACCACATGTGCCTCAAAAAAGAATTTATGATGAGCATGGTTTTCTGATTACATATATATATGTGTATTAGAAGTTTCTTTCCTTTTTCATAAGAAACATTATTTTAAGCTTCTTTAAAAATGAACACCTCAGAGGTCCAACAAAGAAGCTTTTTATTAGGAAAAATTATTAAGAAATTGTTACTCTAGATTTGCTTTTGACCACCAAGGAAACTGGTTCAGTGATGTAGCAGGAAAAGAAATTCTGAGAGAAAATATAACAACTGGAGAAAAAAATGCTAAAGTGAACAAAAAGGATCTTTACAGGTTTAACTCATTTAATAATTATTAATATTGATTAAGCACCCATTTGGTGCCAAGCGCAATAAAAATCTCTGCAGAAAAGAAAAACAAAGGTCCTTACCCTCTAACCACTTACAGTCAAACGAAGGATGCAGACAGCTAACAGGCATGTGCGATATAATGTACTAAATTCCACCAAAGGGATATCCTGAGGTATCATAAGACGTAGGAGGTGCCTAATTTAGGTTTGAGGATGAATGGAAGCTTCTTAGGGAGAGTATCTCTAAGAACTGATGGGTGAATAAAAGTTAGATTAAACGGTGGAGAACAGGACCCATAATTATGAGCGTAGAGTGGGTTAGCCCCCTGCTCAGAAAAGGTTAACAAACACAGGCAGGAGACAGGACCAATCCACTCCGATTTTGCATCTGTCCTTGCCACTATAGAGAACGTATCATCAAAATAAAATAGAAAAACACCATTAAGAGTGAATTCAAGTCCCAGAAAAAATAAGAAGACCAGATTGTAAGAAGCCACCCAGACAGTTTACACGAATTCGAGTCTGCAGCCATAGACAAATTACGTCCCTAGGTGTTGAAAGGACTTACAGATGCAATCACAGAAGGACTGGCGGTGATCTGCAGGAATCACAGGGAAGGGGGTGCCACCAGGAGATGCGATCTAAGCAAAGGTCACCCCAGCTCTCTCAAAGGGTTAAAAGGTACATTCCGGAAACTGTTAGATCAGCAATGTTGATCTCTCATAGCATTCTACAATGGATTACTTTAGCAAAAAATTGAGATTACTTAGAAAATCACGAGACTGCCTCTAGAATCTAGTCCGAGTGCTCTAAAAGCATCCCTGACAAATTAGCCGTATTTAATTTTCTGTAGGTCGAGTAGCCTGGGAGATTTCAGAGGGTTGGGAGGTTGCGGTATTTGTGTTTAGGTAAGGATTTTCACGAATTCACTCGCGTGTCCTTGTGGGCACGGGTAGAAAGATGACCTGATGATAGCAGAGTAGGCAGGTGTGTAGCTGGTGGAGCAACCGCATATAATTAATTTGCCGTTCGCTCGCAGGGAGGTTTCTTGTAGCACGTTTCAGGGCTTTGCCTTTTGCCTTGTCTTGGTCGTGTTTAAAAATTCAGTCAGGGTGAAAAGACGTCAGTCTGGAAAGGGTAAGGTTATATATTGGCCGATTGAAACAGAAAATGTTTTAGTAGATAGAACAATGCATAAAAACCAGGATATTGAGAATTAGCAGCAGAAATAAATGTACAGTTTTGGCTTTTACAGTCTCTTACGTAATGCACTTGGGTGGAGGTTTAAAAGTTCATCTCAAAGCAATACAAAACAAAATAGAAAACACTTTAGGTACTTTTGCTAACCAAAACAGTAAATGCTTAAAAAAAAAAGAAAAAAAAAGATGAATTCAAGGCAAGATGGCATTAACAGAGGAACATTTCCAAAATGAAGGAAATGAAATAAAACTGATCCCTGATGTTTCACTGAACCGGAACACTAGTCAGACCCATCCTGAGCATCACACACGGTTATCCAGGTATGGCAGACGGGAGATGTGGGTATTTCCTCCACATCATCCCGCCTGCCCCGTTGGCAGCAGCTCTAAGCTATGAGGTTTGAGTGAACTGGACCTCACCCCAGCTTCAACAGCAAGCTATGCTCAGCTAAAGCCAATCAGGAAAATTCCATCTCCCCTTGCATTGTAATTGGTTTAATTAATCCACACCTAAGCTTATCAGTGCGTGGCATTCCCCTGGTTTGGGGGATTGGTTCGGGGGTGGCCAATTGATGTAAATCTCAGTATTTTCTTTTTCCCAGCAGTTAATGGGAAGCAACCTGCCTCTCCTGCTGAATGAGGCCTCCTGCAGCACTAATTACTGCTGGCAGGCGTCCAGCAACTATCAGGGAAGTCAGTCTGGGGAGGAAGTTAACACAGAGAAAGGCGGAGAAGAGAAAACCACAGGAAAATGGACCCAGAGTCCTGAAGAAACTACAGGCCTAAATTGCCCTGAGGCTGGAGTTTTTAGTTATTCATTAAGCCAATTTGAGTTTGTTTGTTTGTTTTGTCACCTTTAACTGAAAGCGTTCTAACAGATCCAAAGACAAAATTCTAATAAGATTATTGTCAAAACAGAGGAACGCCAGGCCCTAAGAAGGAAGTTTAGAGGAACTCAGGAAGATAAAAACTTAAATTATTTAGAAACATCTGTCCCACAGAAGAGAGAGTGAATTGTTGCTATTGTTTGAGAATTCAAGGCTAGGACTGTTGCTACAGAGATGTGGGAAGGCAAATTTTGATTCAACATAAGACACTGAGAAATACTCTTTTAAGAACATTTCTAATTTTTAGAGGCATTCCATTGTAGAAAGAGCTGTTTGCCAATTACTGGAAGTGTTAAAGCAAAGAATAATGAACCATCTGTAAGTCCTATTGTGTCGCAGGATTCGACGGTGTTTTGCCATCCTTCGTTATTTAAATGTGGATAAGGTAACGAGGGGTTTAAGAGAGCTTGGTTTCTGCCTTGGCTCCCTAAATGACCCGATGGATCGATGCTTTCTGTGGGTCCGAATCCTTCTCTGAAGAGCGAATGGGTTAGAATAAATGGTTTCTGAAGCTCTAAAAATTTCTGCCACCCAAAGGAAATCACTGCAAGTATGGAAGTAAGGCTCTTGGCCGGCTCCTTCTCAAGATAATAGTAAAATCTAAAAATGGGGAATTAGAATAGCAGCTTCCTGTTAATCAAAGCACTTCCCAAAGTTAGAATGAGGGATTGCCTTGGGAAATACCACTCAGCTCTAGTTCCTGGAGATACTATGTGCATATTTCAGAAATGGAAGCTTCTATTGAGTGGATTATCAAAAATTCAATCACTTAACGAGAATTTATTGAGCATTCATATTCCCAGGCCTGTGCTAGGTTGTGATGGAGAAAACCTTACCTGTCTTGCATCGCCCAAGAAGCAAAGCACATCATGCGTTTTTGGTGCAACACAGTCTGTGTCATTCAGGGGCCACATAGCACCGTCCCTGGCTTCTGGTCTCAGCACTAAATTCAGGATATTTCCAAGATTTTCAATAGAGAAAAAAATAAAAATGTAATTTTAAGTGCTTATTCAGTTCTTTTGAGAGTTCCAAAAAGATCTTTTAAATAGAGGCTGTAAATCTGTTCGATACACACATGTCATATGCTGAAATTATGTCAAACGATAGGTAAATATTTTTTATATTAACATATTTATTTATATTTTAGAAAATACAAGTGGCAAAAAGAGGGTTCAAAAGCATCCTGGATAGCTAATAAATTTCTACATATTCACTGCTGTGCAGGTGCTATGGGATCTGTATAAAACGTAGCTCCTGCTTCCCAGGAGTTAATAGTTGAGAGAATCAAGATGAAATGAAGGAGCGTTTGAAAGGCTTGGTGGGCACGTGCTCATCTGTGTGTTTGTGCCGTGAGCACCACGGCAGCACCAAGGAGAGGGGCGGAGGCTGCGGCCTAGAGGTATGGAGAGGGTGGTCTCAGCCTTGAAGGATAGGCTGGAATCGAAAAGCAGAAAGATGAAGAATGCTGCTTAGATGAAGGAAAAGTCAGTTGAAAAGGTTCAGAAGGAACCGATTTTCATGTGGCCGTGAGGAGACCTTATCAGACAAAGGAGTTAGGACTTCATGGACAATAAGGGTGGGCATTAAGGGGACCCAGAGTCTCACAGATCTTAAAAGTCAAGCAAAAGGCTGGGTGCGGTGGCTCACGCCTGTAATCCTAGCACTCTGGGAGGCCGAGGCGGGTGGATCGCTCGAGGTCAGGAGTTCGAAACCAGCCTGAGCAAGAGCGAGACCCCATCTCTACTAAAAATAGAAAGAAATTAACTGGACAACTAAAAATATATAGAAAAAAATTAGCCGGGCATGGTGGCGCATGCTTGTAGTCCCAGCTACTTACGAGGCTGAGGCAGGAGGATCGCTTGAGCCCAGGAGTTTGAGGTTGCTGTGAGCTAGTCTGACGCCACGGCACTCTAGCCCAGGCAACAGAGTGAGACTCTGTCTCAAAAAAAAAAAAAAACAAAACAAAAAAACAAACAAACAAAAACCTAGTGGGATACAACCCAAGAGGACAAGAATACTGAAGCTGGAAAATATCCAAAGACATTGGGTGTAGGTTCATTAGGTTTTTTTGTTTTATTCATTGTGATTCTTTTTTTTATGTCAGCATATTATGGGGGTACAAATGTTTAGGTTATCTATGTTGCCCTTCCCCCCTCCAAGTCAGAGCTTCAAGTGTGTCCATCCCCCGGATGGTGCGCATCGCACTCTTTGTGTATGCATATACCCGTCCCCTCCTCTCCTCCCACCCCCCACCCCCGCCACCTGACATCCAATAGATGTTATTCTTACATGTGCACTTATGTGTTGATCAGTTAATACCAATTTGATGGTGAGTACGTGTGGTGCTTGTTTTTCCATTCTTGGGATACTTCACTTAGTAGAATGTGTTCCAGCTCTATCCAGGAGTATACAAGAGGTGCTGTATCACCATTGTTTCTTAAAGCTGAATAGTACTCCACGGTATACATATACCACATTTTATTAATCCACTCATGTAATGATGGACACTTGGGTTGTTTCCACATCTTTGCAATTGTGAACTGTGCTGCTATAAACATTAGGGTGCAGGTGTCTTTTTTATAGAGTGTCTTTTGTTCTTTTGGGTAGATGCCCAGTAATGGGATTGCTGGGTCAAATGGTAGCTCTACTTGTATCCCTTTAAGGTATCTCCATACTCCTTTCCACAGAGGTTGCACTAGTTTGCAGTCCCACCAGCAGTGTATGAGCATTCCTATCTCTCCGCATCCACATCATTTGGTTTTATTTTGTTTAAATTATAGTAGATTTATTTACACTGTGAAATAGAAAAGAAACGTTGTTGGAAATAGACTTAGATTGCCGTCCCTTTGGAATGGAGGGGAGGCATGCCCATGTGCATGGATGCAGGCAAGGTGGAGGTCTGGGGGTGGAAGGATGACGATGGTGTCTTTCTGTGGCTTCTATTTGCTCAGGAAATAAGAGGCAAAATTATCACCTATGCAGGATTAAACGAGTGATGCTCCAGGTTTGTGGAGAAGGGAGAGTGAGTAAAATCAGTTATCTTGGAGACTGGGAGAGAGAAAACGTTCAGTAAAATATAGACTTAATAGACGGTGCTGCAGTTTGCTTTCGTAAATTTAAGCACAACTGCATTTTTCTCCGGGTTCAGCAGCACAGTTGTGAGTGTCGGTGAAGAGCCGGATTCAACCAGGATTAGATTCGTGTCAAACAAGAAAGATTGAGGAGGGAAGGGACAAGGGAAGAGAGGGCGTGTGCAAGGGAGTTTTTGTGATGTGCGTGGAACGCAAGGAAACAGGAAGGAAGCAAAGACACGGTGTGGTAGAACGGTTGTAGGAGAGCCAGGCAGAGTTTGAGTGGACAGGTGAGAGGTGGTGATCACATCGTGGGATATTCGGAAGATGGAGCATTTATTGATAATGACAGGATCTCATGGGCACCCAGGAGAGTAGATGGTGGAAGGAATGAAATCAAGAAGCTGGGAGACCTGAGTGTTGAGGAATCTTCTCCAAATCTATTGACGTCAACAAGATTCATGGCGGTGCTAGCACTGGAGGGAAAAACAGTCACTATATCTAACGCATATCTACGTATCTATATCTGTACTTTCATTTACATCTATACCTGCATCATCTGTCTTTTGGGGAAGTTCTATTAGGAGTTAAGTTGCCAAAATGGATTTATTGGCAATGGTCATGTCTAATTTCCAAGCTTTGCTCTCTGAGCCTGCTGAGTCTATGTCTACAAGTCCACAGTTCATCAGGGTTGTTTTTGGAAGAGCAGCTCAGCGAGTACTGGAGTTCCGGTCCACAACTGTCCTGAGGGCTTTGCTAGCGTCTTTATAGATTTTCCCCAAGGGCAAAAAATGGAGACTTGACCTAAAGGCGAATTAGTCTTTGAAATGTTAAAACTTGAGAAGCAGAGTGTGCCTAGGTTACAAGAATAAGTGTTCACTTGGGATGTCCTTCTCATTGTCTGATTCAATGGACAAAGAGATTATATTCACATCACCTGAGATTGTCCAACGGTTATTTCACAAAAGTACGTATTTTGTTCCTCAACTAGATCATAGCTCCCTGGTGACAAGAAGGAGTGTCACTTGGGCTGGAGACAGCTAAGCCTCATTCAGCCAAAGCCAGTGGTTTCTTTCTTATTACACTCGCATGAGCTCTTTGGGAAAGTCAGAGTGGCATCCTGTAATACTAAATGAAAAAGTCCATCGTGTGTTCGGGCTCTGTGGTTAATGGGTGAGAGAACAAGGTTGCAGAACATCTGCCACCCTTTTAATAGGGCCCCCGGAGTTAATGAGGCCGTGTCGTCAGGGCATAGGGGCATGATGGCAGACTCCAGATCACTGACTGCTGCATTCTTCACAGTGCATGACTGTCTACAGCGGCCATGGTGCGCACATTAATAATTATTTCTCTCAGGGACGGGAAATAATCTATATTTTTCAACATCACATTGTCATATCGCTTCTGTAGCATCAGCCTTTTGTACATGCCGTAGTGCACGCAGTTGAAACCCACAACTCTTAGAGTGGAGAGAGCTGTCAGAAGACTTTGCTGAAATACAACAACTTGTGGGTTTTTCCCTCCTCCTCATGACCCCCGATTGAATTACCACCCAATATAACCATTTAAACAAGCGTGTACCCTCAAACAGAAGGGAAGATAAAAGAGAAGACCCAGGTGGGAGTTCCACGGAAAGACAACAGCACTTTGCATGTAGCTGGGGTCCAGTGATGTGGGAGCTTTGAGCTGGGCGGGGAGAGGGTGACGGCCACTGGTTCAGAGCAAATGGCGGGAAGGTGGGTAAGAAAGATGAGGGGATGGCGGCAGAAGGGAATAAGGGACGGACGTCAGCACCTGTCAGAGCTGAAGCAACCTGTGCATTTGACGTAGTGTCCTGTTCTTCTTTTCGTCCCAGCCTGGTCTGTTTAAGTGCCTGAGATCTGTGTCCTGGAGCAAACCTCTTAGGTAGGGGTGAGAGAGGAATCCAGAAACTGTCCGCACAGAGGCTCAGTTTAAAGCCACTCAGTACACTTATTCCCATCCATTTATACCGTCCCTCTTCCCGACAAGCCGCGTTGGCTGGGACTACAAAGAGAGGCTGACCTGCTCTTGGCTTTCCCGCCCACGCCCACCTTTTACCTACACAAACAGTCCATGAGCATAATTCCCAAATGCTCAAGGTGGTTTTTAAAATACCTTGAACTATGCAGTCTCAGACTCTCGAAGGTACTGCTGTGCTCTGTGACATTCTTTGCCATTGTTCATCTTGGGTCGCAGGGCAGGCTTCTCTCTGGTCTCCCTGCTGCCGCTCTTGCCTCTGTCCACATGGCAACCAAGGCCATTGATACGGGCTGACGGTGTGTGCTCCCCCGCCACAAATTCATATTAGAAACCCCAACTCCCAGCGTGATGGTATTTGGAGGTGGAGCCTTTGGGAGGTAACGAGAATTAAATGAGGTCTCGAGGGTAGGGATGTCACGATGAGGTTAGTGCTGTTTAAATGTGCTCTTCTGGCCGGGCGCGGTGGCTCACGCCTGTAATCCTAGCTCTCTGGGAGGCCCAGGCGGACAGATTGTTTGAGCTCAGGAGTTCGAAACCAGCCTGAGCAAGAGCGAGACCCTGTCTCTACTAAAAATAGAAAGAAATTAGCTGGACAACTAAAAATACATAGAAAAAATTAGCCGGGCATGGTGGCGCATGCCTGTAGTCCCAGCTACTCAGGAGGCTGAAGCAGGAGGATTGCTTGAGCCCAGGAGTTTGAGGTTGCTGTGAGCTATGATGATGCCATGGCACTCTAGCCTGGGCAACAGAGCGAGACTCTGTCTCAAAAAAAAATAAATAAATAAAAATAAATGTGCTTTTCTCTCTCTCTCTCTCTCTCTCTCTCTCTCTCTCTCTCTCTCTCTCTGTCCCCACCTTCTCTCTGTGCCGTGTGCCACACAGCGGGCAAGAGCAGGTGCCTGTCTGCACCCTATAAAAGACCCTCACCAGCCCCTGACCAGGCTGGCACCCTGACCTCGGACTTCCAGCCCTCAGACTGTGAGAAAATACATTTCTGTTGTTTAATCCACCAAACCTATGGTTTTGTTATGGTGGCCCGAACTGACCGACATAGTTACCTTCCACAGATTTAATTACAACTCGAAACATTCCTGCCGAAAATCCTTTAATGCCTTCTTATATCTCCTGGAATAACGAAATAGGGCAAACTCCTTCTTTTCTCTGCCCATAAACTTATAAAAATACCATTTGTCTCTGTATAACATCAGCAAGAGTGTGATCAGATAGGAAAGAGATTTCGAGTCCAAATGGAGATCAGGGCAAGGATAATGTTGGTTACAGATTTGTTAATAGAATTTAAAAAAATCCAAGCCTTTAATGTACACTTCATGCACACTCATTTTTCTCAAAGTTTCTCAAGTAAAACTATATAAAAGGCATATCTGATTAATAACTTATCTGTTTTTTCTTCTAATTTGAGCCACTTTACAAATTATAAATTATTATTGTTTTGTGTAATTTTCTTGCGAGATATGGTATTTAACTAATTTAATTGCATCATCTTCAGTTAGTAACTACGGAGTTTCTGCGTGGATAGTGAATTCTGTTTACCGTGGGCACAAAAAGTTTAAACATTAAAACCTTGAACTATTCTACAGTAGGGTTTGGAGTAAAAGGAGATGGTAGTGAGATTAGTACCTTCGATAGCGTTACGTCAGAAGCATCATAGACTCCAACATTTTTTTTTTTTAGTGAGAAGCTATTTTCAGGTGCTATATTGCCAATCTGGTACTTTCTCTCTGCCAGGATTTCAGGTGCTTATGTGAACACATACACAACGCCCTAGCACAGATCACAGAATGCACAAGGGGTATCATTCCCAGGAAATAAGCAGCTACAGTTGGCATTTTGCAAAGCATATTGAAAGAAAACACACCTTAAGTTTCAGCATCACATGGGTCTCAGCATAAAACTATACAACTATAGCAGAACTATGGAAAGACTGTTGGTGAAAGGAGAGATTTGAGTTTTTCTGGCAGAGAGATTGAAATTAGGCACCATTCACTGCAGATTGGCACGGCACACACTTACAGACCGAGAACGTCAATATTCAGGCAAAACTAGTTTTGAGATACCAGCTCTCTGTTGTGGATAACCTGGAAGTTAATACCAGAATCACTCTAAATATTATCTTTAGTTTTTTAAAAAATCTAGCCAGAATTCTTATCAATCGTAATAAATTGTGCATTGTTCTTATTTCATGCTGTGGAATTATTCATTCTCGTGTAATTTTGAGTTAAAAAAAAAAATAAGGTCCTGAAAAAAAAAAGGTTCTAAAAATGTAGGTGTCTATAAAGAGAGTTATTTAATTAGATGGACTTAATAAAATGTCAGTGAGATTTTGGGTGGTTTGAAAAACAGGTGAGAATTACTCCAGCTGAAATGGTGTTTTTAAAAAGATGTTTCTTATCATTTGAGTGGGTTTTACATAATCCTGGAATTCGTATGATAAAATGGGCTGTAGTCTATAGTTTTTGCACCTATAATCATTCAAACTTTAGCAAGATAAAATTACTTTTTTATTTTTGACGAACATGCATTACATATAGAGTCACAGCACAAGAAAATGTCAGAAATAAGTGTTCATAGGTGTGCTCACTGACCCTGTCTGCCAATCATGTCACTTTTCCGGAGGACAGAATTAAAAGTTGTATATATTACCACTTTGGAAGACAGACCAGGAGCTAATTGCTGGGTTTCCTAAAGTGCAATATAAATATTCCTTACCTCGCCTCCCAGGGTATCTCAGGTAATTAGGATTGTGGTTACCAGGCAAAATGCGAAAGTAAATCTTAAAAACATGCTATTTCCTGTTCACAATGGAATTTAGTTGGTCTGATAAATCACGTATGTGCTATCAATTCTCTTTCTTATTGATAATGGGTCGATAAGAGCCTATACAGTTTTAACTCCACAAATGGACACAGAAAGTTTTGGATGTATTAATAAAATATTAAACATCAATCATTCAAAATGCAAGTAGGCGGCCTTGTTGAACCACTTGTATTTCCTTAAATGCAACATATTGTCTTATATCACTTCGCCTCTGCAGTGGCTCCTTAGAGTGACCTTTCCCCTCATGCTAATTTGACTAATTCCTGCTCATCTGTTAAAACTCAGCTTGGCCATTGCAGTCTCCAGGCATCCTTCCCGTCTGCCAACATCAGCGTGTCTGGTTTGGACATTCTTCCATGCTTCTGTGAATTCCTAGGCTCTCGCCTGTCATAATTCAGTATCATCCAATATTGCATTTATCTCTTAGTTTTTCCGTTTTGCTAGAAAACACGAAATTTGTCTTTTACCTCTAAATGATTAGTGCCTAATACACTGCCTGGTAGATAATAGGTGCGCAAAACTAATTGCCAATTTAAAATTAGTAGAGGAACGCTACAGCCAGCATATGGAGTGATGTTGGAATTCAAGGGAACAGGCTTTTGATAAAGATTTTGATGTCTTAGAAGGAAAAAAGTCAATTATCGTCAGTAAACGTGTCTTGCTAGTCCTCAGGACAGTGCGTATTCTATGAACCTAGTGGGTATACAAGCCTGCTGAAGAGACCTCTGCCAGATGAGGCGGAGAGCCCTCTTCATCAATGACATCATTGGTCTTAGGGCTAAGTCAACCTAAGAGGGCTTAAAACAGAAGAATATTTGTGCAAGATTCTGAAACACTAACATCGTCATCATTATCCTGGTCACCATATACCAAGTGCCTATTCTGCCTCAGGCACCATTAAGCATTTTATGTAAATTATTTTTATTAAATCGTACAACCACCTAATTGAATAAGCATTGGTATTTTATACATACTTCAGGTAAGAAAACTGAGGCTTAAAGACAGTAAGAAACTGGCTCAACGTCACATAGTAAAAGAATTTAAATGCTGGTCTGTCTCCAATGTCCGTGATCTTTAACCGTTGGGCCATTCTGTTTCCATGAGACACGGCCCAGAGGTGTTCATATGTGTTTAATTTTCCTACCCCATGTCAGGCATTTTCTAACTCTTCCCCTTCTCAGAGTGGATGCTACAACTGATTGACTCTTCAAACTAAAATCTCACTTCCTCTCTTGTCCCAGTGTTAATCTAGCAGCAGGACTAACTGATTAAGTTGGGGAGAAGAGAGGAAAGCTCAGTCTTCTCAATTAAAACACCTTCTCTCGATCCTCCGGTTTCTTGCTGTAGTACTAACCACGGAGAATGGAACATGGAATTGAAACGAGGAGCAAGGGGGGAAAAGGGAAGCAAACCCCATTCTGCTTTCTCTCTCCCCAATCCCAATACCCTCAGCAACATTTCTTCTACTGAAACGCTTCCAGTGTAATTATATGATAAAAAGAAAAGAGAAAGAGGTGAGAAAAGGAAATAATGTAGAAACTATCTAAGTCCCATCAGCTTTTTTCTCTACCTCTACCAGCCAAATTCCCCTAATTCCCATACTTACCCCTCATCTAAATAAACATTTCTATTGAAATATGATATACATGCAGAGTGCACAAATCATAAACGTATTTTAATAAATTTTCGCAAAATGAATACACTTGTAATTACCACCCACATCGACAAACAGAAGATTATCAACACATTGCGGTGTTTAGTTTTGAGACAGGGTCTCGCTCTGTCACCCAGGCTAGAGTGCAGTGGTGTCATCCTAGCTCACTGCAGCCTCAAACTCCTGGGTCAAGCAATCCTCCTTCCTCAGCCTCCCTAGTACCTGGGACTACAGGTGTGCACCACCCTGCCTGGCTAATTTTTGTAGAGATGGGGTCTCACTCTTCCTGAGGCTCACACTGTGGTTTTAACTGCATTTTCCTGGTGACTAACAAGGTATAACACCCTCTCATGCATTTAATAGCTCTTTGAATATCTTATCTAGTGAGATGTCTCTTACGTCTTGCCCACTTTTTAATTGTGTTGTCTTTTTGTTATTAATTTGTAAGGATGATATATATATATATGTATATATATATTTTGCATATGATACATTCGTCAGTTAAATGTATTGCAAACATCTTCTCCCCCTCATTTGCTTGCCCTTGAATGAATAGTGTCGTTGATGAAAAGGTTTTTTAATATAGCTTTTATATACTTTTATGTAATCTTTTGTAGTTTTATGTAGTCCACAAAATTTTAATGTTGTCCAATTTGTCAATAGTTTTCCTAAGGATCAGTGCATTTTGTATTCTGTTGAAGACATCTTTGACTGCTACCAAATTATGAAGGTATTCTCGTTTTTACCTTCCAGAAGCTGCATTTTCTCTCATGTAAATTTTGATCTATAATCCATCAGGAAATGATTTTTGTGTATGGTGTGAATTATTGTATCAAGAATAATTTTTTTTCTTCTGAATATGTAACTAGTCCATTATTATTTTTTTTTGAGAAGGCCTCCTTTACCCATAGCACTGTGTTATCTTTGCCCTAAGTCAACTGTTAGTACAGGTGAGAATCTGTTTCTAGACTCTATTTTTCTCCTTTCCTGTAATTATCTATCCAAACACCAGTGCCACCCTCTCTTAATTTATGTAACAAGTCTTCAAACTTTGTTTTCTTCAAAATTATTTTGACTCTTTGCATTTCCATTAATATTAGAATCTGATTGTCCATTTTTACAAAAAACAAAACAAAATACCTGCTGGAATTTGTACAGAAGTTGTATTAAATAGAAAAATCAATTTACATAAAATTTAAATCTATAATACTGAATCTTCTAACCCAAAAACTTGGTGTAACTTCTCAGTTTTTTAAATCTCCCTAATTATTTTCACATTAATTTATTGATTTTCATGTTGAGAACTTTTACATAATTTGTTATACTTTCTAGGTACTTGTTTTTTATACTATTTTAAAAGTCAGTTTTTAGTTTTATTTCTGATTGGTGGTACATATAAATAATTTTGCTTTTTTATATTTTTCTGTGCAAAGACATGGCTAAAAATCTCTTCACTTTTAATAATTTATCTGTGTACACTTTTGAATTTTTTATGTATAAACATGTAAACTGCGAATAATGAAAGTTTTATTTCTTTATTTTCACTCTTCTACTTTCTTTCTTATTCTTTATTCCTTCCTTCCTTCTTTCTATCTTTCCTCTCCTCATCATCATCTTCTTTGTCTTCCTCTCTCTCTCCCTCCCTCTGCCATTCCTTCCTTCCTTTTGCTTTTTTGTTTTGTTTTGTTTTCGCTTCATTGCACTACTTGGAACCTCCAATATGATGACGGACACAGTGGGAATGGAGTACATTTTTATCTCATTCCCAGTCCCAGGGTGAAAACTTTCAACATTATAGCATTAAGTATCAAGTTTGCTATGGATATTGTTTTATAGATACCTTTTATCAAATAAGGGAATGTTCTTCTAATTATAATTTTTTAAGATATTTTGGTCATGTTGCTTAATTATTTCAAGTGCTTTTCCTGTGTCTATTAAGATCATGCTACAATTTTTCCTTTCTATCCTGTTGATGTGGTGAATTACGTTAATTTTATAATGTTAAAGCAACTTTTCCTTTTGGAATAAAGCCCGATTTGTTGTAATATAGTATTATTTATTAGATATTTAATTTTGATTTGTTTATGGTTTTTAAAATTTTGCATTATGTTTCCGAAAGATAGTGGATTGTGAATTTCCTTTCTTATAATGAACTAGTCAAGTTTTCATATCAAGACTTCACTGGCCTTAAAAAGTAATTAGGGGCCGGGCGCGGTGGCTCACGCCTGTAATCCTAGCACTCTGGGAGGGCGAGGGGGGTGGATCATTCAAGGTCAGGAGTTTGAGACCAGTCTGAGCAAGAGCGAGACCCCATCTCTACTAAAAAAAAATAGAAAGAAATTATCTGGACAACTAAAAATATATAGAAAAAATTAGCCGGGCATGGTGGCACATGCCTGTAGTCCCAGCTACTTGGGAGGCTGAGGCAGGAGGATCGCTTGAGCCCAAGAGTTTGAGGTTGCTGTGAGCTAGGCTAATGCCACGGCACTCACTCTAGCCAGGGCAACAGAGTGAGACTCTGTCACAAAAAAAAAAAAGTAATTAGGGAAATTTTATTTATGTTTTTTAGATTCGTTTGTGTAGATGATTGTTATTTTTCCTAAACTGCTTGGAAGAAATCATTATAAAACTGTCTGGTTCTTATGTTTCTTTTATACTCTTGGAAGGTTTAGTTCCAGTTTCAATTTATTGAATAAATGTAGTGCTATTCAGATTTTCTATTTTTTTTTTTTTGGTCTGTTTTGAAAAGTAGGCTTTTAAATTCAATCTTTTCTGAATGTTTTAATTTATTGACACAAAGACAGTATTCTTTTATATTTTATAATAAAATCCCTTAAGGAAATCTAACTGTTGTTCATGATATTAGTAATTAGAACCTTCTTTCATATGTAATTTCGGATGTTCATTGTTGGTGTGTAGGAAAGCAGTTGACTTTTGTTTATTGACCTTGTATCTTGTGACCTCTCTATGCTCACTTATTAATTCTAGAAATTTTTTGTTGATTCTTTGGAATTTTTTTTCAATAAGCAATCATGTTTATGAATAAAGACAATTTTATTTCCTCCCTCTCAGTCTGTATATCTTTATTTCATTTTCTTGTCCTATTGCACTAGCTAGGGTTGAACAGGAGCAGTGAGAAAGGATATCCTTATGTTTTTCCTGATCTCAGGGGAAAGGCATTGAGGTTCTCAGCATTAAGTATGATGCCAGTTTTTCTGTAGATATTCTTTATCAAATTAGGGAAGTTCCCTCTACACCCAGTTTACCGAAAGTTTTTATCATGATTAGGTATTGGATTTTGTCAAATGCTTTTCTGTGACAATTAACACCATTATATGAGTTTTTTCTTAAGCATGTTGATAAGGTGGGTTGTTTTTGAATATTGAACCAGCTTTGCATAGCTTGAATAAATCCCACTTGGTTGTTGCTGTTGTTTGAATGTTTCTCTCTTCCAAAACTCATGTTGACATTTAATCGTTAATGTAGCAGTTTTGGAAGAGAGGACTTTAAAAGGCGGGGCCATAAGGGTGTCACCTTCATGGGATGTTTTATGCCTTAATAAAAGAGCTTTTAGTAATGGGCTCTCTCTCTCTCTCTCTCCCCGCCACCACCTTTGTCATACGATGATGTAGCAAGAAGGAAGAAAGCCTCTACTAAATGCCAGCACCTGGGTATTGGACTTTCCAGCCTCCAGAACTGTGAGCCACTAAATTTCTGTTTATTATAAAGTACCCAGTCTGTGATATTCTGTTCTAATAGCACAAAACAGACTAAGACATTTGTGGTATATAGTTCCTTTTTATATTATTTGATTCAATTTGCTAATTTTTTTGAGGATTTTTACATCTAAGTTCATAAGAGAGATTTTGATCTACAGTTTTCCTTTCTTGTGATGTTTTTATCTATTTTTGGAAATAGAGTAATATTGGCCTCATAGAATGATTTAGTGACTATTCATACTCCTTCTATTTTATTGAAAGTAGTGTAAAGAATTATCATAATTTCTTTCTTAAATGTTTAGTAGAATTCACTAGTGAAATCATTTGGAACTGGTGTATCCCATTTTGAAAGGTTGTTACTTATATATTCAATATCTTTAATAGACATAGAAATATTTACATTGTTTCTGTTTGTGTGGGGTTTTGTAATTTGTGTCTTTCAAGGAAATTTTGGGGCATAGAATTGTTCATAATATTCCTTTTTCATCCTTTCATTGTCCATAGAATCAGTAGTGATAAACTCTCCTTTATTTCTGATAATGATTTTTATGTTCTTTCGTTTTCTCTTGCCCTGGATAGAGTTTTATCAATTTTATTAATATTTTCAAAAAATCAGATATTGAGTTCATTGATTCTATTGTTTCCATTTATAAATTTAAATAGTGTATGTTTTAATTTTTATTGTTTCTTTTTCTTCTACTTGCCTTAGGCTAAATTTCTTTTATTTTTCTAGTTTCCTTAAGTGGAAGCATATTATTAATTTTAGATTTTTTTTCTGATATACGCACTTAGTGCTATAAGTTTCCCTTTAAGCATTGTTTTCACTGTGTCCCGCAGGTTCTGCTAAATTGCATTTTTAATTTCACTTAGTTTAAAATATTTTTTATCCCTTCCGAGACTTTTTCTTTGACTCGTGTTATTTAGAGGTGCGTTTACTTAATCACCAGATTTTGAGAATTTTTTCATTATTGATTTCTATTTTCATCCCAATGTCATCTGAGAAAATATTTTGCATGATTTTTATTTTTTTTAATTTTTTAACTATATTTCATGGCTAAGAATGTGGTCTCTCTTGGTGAATTTTCCATGGTGGGTTTGAGAAAAATGTATATTCTGCTCTTATTGGAGGAATTATTCTATAAATGTCAATTAGATCAAATAGATCGATAGCACTGTTCAGAAAACTACATATTTATTGATTTTCTGCCTGCCGAATCTATCAATTACTGAAAGAGTGGTGTCGTAGTCTTCAGCTGCAAGAGTGGATTTGTCTGTTTTCCTTTCAGTTCTAACAGTTTTCCTTCATGTGTTCTGAAGGTAAGGTCTGGGGTAAGGTGCGTGCATGTGAAAGATTGTTATGACTTCCCGGAGAATTGAACTGTCGTTTTGTACTGCTTCTCTTTATCCCTGACAATTTTCCCGGTTACGAGGTCTGCTCTTGTCTGAAATAAACACAGCGACTTCAACTTTATTTCAATTAGTGCTGGCATGACATACCATTCTTCATCCCTTCCCTTTTAATTTATACGGGTGCTTTTATTTAAAATGCATTTCTTGTAACAATATTGCTGTCATCCATTTCACTTGTTTATATGCTATGATCACCCAATACCTTGTTGTTATTATCACTTTTTAAAAGTTTATTTTACATTTTTTGATTGACATTTCTGTATCTATGTTGCCCAATGATCTAATCAGGGTAGGTAGCGTATACATTGCTTTGTGCGTTTATCGTTTCTTCGTGGCGAGAACTTTCAAAAGCCTCCCTTCAAATTATATTGTAATATACAATATTTTACTGTTAACCACGGTCACCCCACTGTGAAATGCAAGATCCGAATTTCTTCCTCCTATTTAATTGAAACTTTGTACTTATTGATCAACCTCTCCTCATCCTATTCTCCCTCCTTCCCTTCCCACTTTCCGATAACCACTGTTCTACCCTCTATAATATCAACTTTTTTTTTTTTTTAGAATCCACATACTATATAGTCTCTGCTCTGAAGAGTCCAGGAAACATTGGATAAGGTTGAAATGTTAAAGAGAAGGGGTCCATAAGGAAGCAAAATTTTCTGCATGCCTGTAATGTGCAAACGCTTATTCCAAAGTCTTTCGATTTTATTATCCTTTTTAAAACTCACATATTAAGGAGCAGTTTTATTCTCATTTTTAGGTAAAACATTAGGATGAGAGATATTTAGTAACTTGTTTAAGGCAAGCTAGTAAAATGGAACAGCTGGTATTTAGAAATCCATTCTTTTTTTTTTTTTTTTTTAGCTCCCAAACCACAAATTCAGTACCACACACTGAACGTATTGACATAAGTCTGTAAGCACAGGAGCAGAGCTTGCCTGGCAGGAGGAACCTCTGCATACCTGGGACCCCATGGCTCAAATCACATCCTTGTCCCATTCTCTATGGCTCTCCACTGTGCTGCAATGGGGCTGAATGGCTAAGAGCTTTTAGAGTCAGGCCAATTTGGGTTATAATTCCGGAAAATGTGGTAGATGTGTGACTTTGGACATGTTATTTAGCCTGTCAGAGCCTCTTCTTTCCTGTCTACAAAATAGGAATAATAACATGTAGCTCAGACCATATCAGGATCACACGATGAGATATTGTACATTAAGTACTTATTGCAGTTCCTGGTGTAAACAACCTCTTAGCAAATGATGGGTGTTAGTCTGATGAATATTTCATTATCACTACTCTGATTTGTCATTGATTGATCTGGTTCAGTGGGTCTGGATGGGATGTTTTCCTGGGCAGATGATTTCTGTGGATCTCCTTACTTGCTAAAATAAGGCGAATCTTGGAGTAAATTTTCTGACCTGACCATTGATTACAACCCTTTCATTTTAGATATCTCCAGGAATGGGGTCTACACTGTCCCTTGGAGACCTAGTCTCACACTTTATGATGTGTTTCTCTGGCACTCAGAGAATGAGGATCGTTGAGGACTAAAGGCTCTCTTGGAGCAATTCCTGCCCAGACTTCTCCTTTCGTATCGGCTTCTGCCTGTAGCTCCCGTAAAGAAAGCAGCATTGACTCTGTTTGCAGATATGAAATCTAATCCCTCGAACCACTCAGAAATGGAGAGAACTTGATCAGTCTGTGAGCTCACCTGTTGGTACCTCCTTTAGTTATCCCCTCGAACCTGCACAGAAATGGTTAATGTTCAAAAGAGTGTAAGCAAAAAAAATTCAGTATTTATTTTCACCCCAATCCTGGCCTCATCTTAGCCAAAGCTGGGTCTTCGAAATCCAGAATATTTGTGGTTTTAGGGTCTGCCTTCAACTCTCCTCGGGCAACGAGGAGGGAGGTCAGAGCTCAGAATCCTGACTCCAGACAACAAGGGCAGCACAGGAAAAATTGGAGAAAAGACATGAATTCATTATAGAATAACAGCCAGAGCAGGCACTTACCAAATGAATTGGAAAGGAAATTTCTTAAGGGGGCCTTAAGAATGTGGAGGAAAAGGGGCGGTTAATCTGAAATACGAAATTGAAAGGCGCGGCAGATGCGTGATTCTAGTCTTCCAGATAAGATTCCTTCTGGAATTCAAAGGTGCCTAAAAGAAACAAGACACTGGCCGCCGAGCTCAGTATGTAAACACGGTGCTGGTCGACACAGTGAGGATGTTTATTACGAAAGTTAATGCAGTGTCAGGGCGGAAGATCCAATGTTTAACCCGATTTCATTGCAATCTGTTGGTCTGCCTTGGAATACAGAGTGGAAAATTAGCAGACCAGAAAAAGGGAAAGGGAAAGGACTTTTTCACAAGCGGCCTGTCAAATCATGGACACTGATAGGTGTGATAATGCAAACAAGTCAAGAATTACTTGCATTTTTAGCTAATGCATGCCACTCGTATTGTATGCATGTCACATACTTTTATTAACTATATTAAAATATATTAAAATTTTTATTTGCCTCAACATCCAGGTAGTCACAGAATTTTAGAGTTTCATTATGTCCAGTCCCCTGATTTGATAGATTAAATCCTAAGGGACAGAGATGTGACGTGATGTTCCTGAGGTTGCTCGAGTCGGGCAGGGAAGCACAGTGACTCCCGTGTTACGGGGAACGAAAGAGGTCAAGAGACCAGGGGAAGACCGTTGCCTGCAGTGTGGGCCAGTCTTCCGTCACTGCACGATGAGCCTGGGCTTGCTCTGTTGGTTATTCTCACCGTAAAAACCTCTTTAGCATCCTTTGATATAAAATACTCTGCAATCATTAGTAGCTAATCCTCATCACACTGTAGCAAAAATAAAGATCACTCTCCATGGTATAGAAATAAAAATATACGCTTGATTGCCGGACACAGAGGTGAGTTAAAACATTTTTTTTGATGCCTCTAGCATTCTTTTCCACGTGGTAATTTGGGTGACATCTAATGGGGTTATTGCAATCTTTTCCCACAATGATTATTACAGGTGATATTTCAGTCTGTATTTAAGAAATTCTCACTGGAAAAGGAAACTAAAAAATGATTTTTCCCATTGTATTTCAAAAAAAAAAAAACCAGTCAGAAAAAAAATGCTGTGTATTTTCTGGGAGCAAGGAAGCCTGTGGAAAGACCCTTGGGAGAGAGAGTGAAGTGTGGGTTTCCGTGCAGCGGCCCGGGGATGACCTCACACAGGCGCTGGCTGCCCCGGCGGGGCTGTGGGGCTCACTCCTGTCAGAGGCGTGATTAGCACGACTCCCCAGCACAGCTGCCCAGTGAGGGTGACCAGTTTAAAAACAAGGAGTCAGCCGGTTAATTACATTGTCAGCAATAAATATAACAATGGGCCGTGGTGGCAGCCCAATCCCAGGATGCGTCCAGGCAGCCATCTGTGCACGCGGCACTTGTTGCTGCAGAGCTGGTTTGGACCAGTGGCTTAGCAGTGACAGAACAGGCAGGAACCGTCTCTCCTCTCTACGATGCAGTCTGCGTTTCACTCATTCCAGAGGAATCAACTTTGCATGTAAACTGGGAATTCAGCCACAGCCCTGGCCCTAAGGATAAATAACCAGATTATTTATTCAATCTCATGTTTATTCTTTCACTAACATTTGCTGAGAGCCTTCTGTTTGCCAGGCACACAGCAGAGAAGTGAGTAGGGGAAGAGAACTAAGTCTCTCTGTATAGCAGAAATTAATGTACGAAAACAGCACTAGCAATTCTCCATGTATTTTGTGGCCAATGCACTGGATAGTTATCCCTTAGATAAATCCGTCGTAATGATCCACGTAGACAATTAAAATTGCCAAGTTGCTTGGTTCTTCCTTGGTTTTTGCTTGTTTGTTGGTTTATTCAATTGCTTTTGCTACCCATCTTCTTTGAACTCTTT